>BPLQ01001281.1:0-13636 GCA_021605075.1 Caerostris darwini
AATGTTTTGGCTCTTAAGTGTATAATTTAGAATATTAAATACATAATCAAATATTATAATTATAAATATAATTAATTATTCAGAGTTTTAAAAAAGGTAATCATCTATTTTGAAAATTGTTTGCTGTATGACAAAATGTTTTCCCTTTCTCGCCAACAGCGTAGATGATCGCCAAAAAATCGCCAAGCTACCACTTTGTATGTTAAGCTCGGAAATACATACCTAAAACTAAATTCTAAATTAGTTAAAATTATTTCTAATCAATAGATGAATATTATATTTATTGATCAAAATAAAAATTGCCAATCTCGCCAATTAGCAATCTACATTATGTGCCATTTTTGTCACCAATCCTTGGAATCTTGGCGATAAAATACAACACTCCTGTGAATTAGCGGAAGAGTTAATCTTCCCCAAAGTTGTTGTCACAACAGAAATGTGGGTCTCAGTTTCGGAATCCATTCTTCATTTTCCTTTTTTTTTCCGGGAGTGATTTATTTTCTTAATCGAGATAAATGGTCCCGGTGAGGTGCCGGGTCACTCATTAAAGGCAGGATCCCGAATCGTTAAAAAAAAATGAAAAAAAAAGGGAAGAGTCATTTATTTCCTGCGATATCATTTAAAGTTAACGAGTCAGATTCGTTCTTTTTTTTAGAGGGAAATATAGAAGACTTCGGCAATAATGAACGCTATAAAAATATATATATAATGATGTCTGAGGGAAGAAGAAATCAGGGAAATACAATAGAGGGATATTCTAAAGAATGTCATTTCCCAAAACCTTTTCTTAAGATTTAACTGTTCAAAAATCTGCATCTTAATTGTTTTGTTACAAGGATTCAGCGCCTAATTTAACTAAAGAACTAATCTAAAATCTAGTGCAATTATTAGACATAAGTAATAAAAAACAAATTAAAAAGCCTTTAAAAACAAATTATTTTTATTGAAATTTATTTACTTAAAATAAAAACGTTAAAAACAAATAGTGTTTTAAAATTACTTTCTAGTTCTCTAACGACTTTTATTTTCCTATTGGTTTTATTATATTATTATTATTTATTTATTTATATATTATTTATTTATTATATTATTATTATTTATATTATTTAATTATTATATTATTATTTATATTATTTATTTATTATTATGTTTTATTTTATTTTCCAAACCTATTGGTTTTAAGATAAATATTTTCTTTTTAATTCCGGCATTCCTGACTTATACTTTTGCACAATGAATTACTGTGCAAATGAATTATTGTCTTCTTGAATGTAATATTTTGCACAATAATTAAACATACAATAAAAAACAAATAAGCCTTAAAAACAAATTCTTTTCTCTTCAAATTTATTTACTTAAAATGAAAACATAAAAATCAACAGACAAACTTCTTTTTACACCAAATAAAATAACATCTCCAGATTGGGCCTAAATGTCCGAGTGTCTAGCTCTCTGGCGCTCGGTGCCACAGGCTTCGGTTTTGAGTCCAGGCGGTGCCATGAATGCTTGTGAGTGGTTCGGAATCCACTTTAAGCCGTATGTCCCGGTCTCATTCTGACTGTAAAGAGCGTCTCGGAGCCAAGTCAGACTTCTAGCTACAGGTGCTCCATCACAACAGAAGCTGCCCCCTTTCCTCCATCCATGAGTAAATCACTCATGGGTTGTCCATCCCGCACTGCAGGACACTGAGGATTAGTCACAAACAAACAAACAAACAAACATCTCCAGATTAACAGGTACCAAAGTATTGGGTTGATGCATAATTAGCCGGCGTTTTTAAACTATATTAGAGAGTTTTTGCATACCGTGTTTTGGACGTCCGTTAGCTTTTTCTCCCTAGCGCGCATGCTCATAGGAAATATTATAACAGATACGCATGCGCAATTTCCTATGAACATGCGCGCTAGGGAGAAAAAGCTAACGGACGTCCAAAATACGGTATGCAAAAACTCTCTCACTCATTATCAGGCGTTCTTCAACACTATTTATTATGAAAAAGGAAACATAAAAATTTAACAGTAACATTTTTAAATGATTAATCCGGAGCATAGTCACTACTTATATAACTGCTTCCCATTTGTTGGAAGACGGTCGATTCCATGGGCAAAGAATTCCCGGTTCTTGGAGGCAATCCATGCTGCCGACCTCCGCAACTAAGTTATCGAAATCGTCATAAAGCCGTCATAAAGTTTTTTAGTGACGTGGCGTTTGACGTGGTAGTCGGTTGGCGCTTCTGTGGGAGAATATGACTGATATGGAAGCAGTTCCAAGCACTTATTGGCGATGCCATTCGACAACACGACGCTTAACATGTGGACACCCATTATCCTGGTTGGAAGACGATATGATTATTTTTGTGCAGTCTTTTCGTCTCGATTGCTGTCACTACGACTATCGTTTTTCTTTCTTTCGGTGGTTCAATTTTTCTTATTAGCCGCAGCTTTCTAGTAGTTTGAGAAGTATTGATCAATCCATACAAACATTTATGGAATCTTCATTTATTTACAAGCAATATTTACAAAGATATACAGGGTTGATGGTAACAGTTCAAAGGCAAAAGCTGAACTGGAAGAAAAAATTTCTTTTTAGAATAAAATAACTCGTTTCCACGGCAACAGCGCAATTCTGAATCGGTTCCAAACGATTTCTATAAAACTACCACGTGACGCTGCGTAGCGCGAACTAAAGCATAAAAATTCCAACATCTGCAGCGTGGCTGAATGGTCCACGTTGAAATTCTCGACCAGCATTCCAGTTGTCAAGCTTTCGTCCCCTTCAACGGCTGCCAAAAGTGCCTCGTTGTCGAAAGCCGATGATCGAACTCTTTCTGGCTTATTTTCCAAGCTACTGTCACAAGATTTGAAACGGGCAAACCATTCCCTGCATCGACTTTCCCTGATTGTGACCTTCCCGAAAAGTTCGTTGAGATCGTGAAATAACTGCACTGCTTTCCTCCATAATACGACAAATTTGAGTATGATTATTGACACGCATTTTTATAACCTAAAAGTAGAAGGATATTTTCATACACAAATTTATAAACTATTGTAGATTTTTATTAAAATATAGCCAGTCAAAGAAACTCCTGATATTTATGTGCCAACCTAATATTATAGAATGGCGTTACAACAAGCAAAAGAAAATTAATAATCACAAAGATGCTATATTTGGTTTACATCAAGTCGTATTTGTTCAGAAAAAATGGTTATGATTTACAGAAATAAATGAAATAACAGATTCCCTTCCCCTCCCTCTTGATCAAGGGGGATGATAAAAAGTAATAAAAAGGGTAGGGTAATAAAAATCCAAACTTTTATAATTAATCTTCTTCTTCTTCATTGGCGCCACAACCCCTTGGTGGGCCAACGCCAGTCTGCCTACTGGCAGATTTCGAAACATGATACGTTTTCCTTAGAAGGGGTGGGACTGTCAGCCCAACACTCTACAGTTATATTAGACCAGGATGTATGGTTTAAAGCTGTTTCCGAACACCTAAGAAACATCCATGGCACTGCCGGAACTCGAACCCGAAACCTATACACCGAGCTCTAGTTACTAGGTGCCTTGACTCCTGCCTGGTTTCCCTCAATTTGATATGAGCATTTACATGGGTTCGCTTCCATTACATTCTCGTTCTACACAAAAAGGAGTAACGTGGCGAAGCCTAAAGATTTGTCCAATCACAAGCCTCAAACGATATCATGAAATTTGCCAATTTTTATATCTCAAACGCCCAACAATCATATTAGACCGGGATAAAGTGAATTTCGTACCACTACAAACATCCATGACACCACCTGCATGACTTACAAATAATCGTTTATTTAAATTCAACGACTTGCTTCAATTCAGAAAAAAAATTTATAACCTTTACATCGGATGATTTTTTATCCTTAACCGCAGGAACAAATGAACTGCATATAGAAAACCATGATAGCAAAAGACCTCGCCCTGTTCTAAATATTTTAAATGAATTCCTTACAACTGCCTAGATGAAAAAAGTTCGCTTTTCTCCTAATTTGACACTTGCTCATTCTTTTTGATTACATGCAACTGATTTCATCAACATCTACATTTTTGAAATTTTTGTTATTTTTCATTTTATAATTTTATTAAATAAATAATCTTTTTTAAAAAAAGGGCCTTTAATCATCTATTTTGCTTATTAACTCGGCATGAGACCACCGCTATGTTTCAACATTTTACAATGAAGGAGCTAGGATCTCCGTAATAATTTACAATAAGAGTGAGAAAACCATGATTATTTAGATTTTAATGGGGATAAGATAAAATAAATGTAAATATTGTGAAACACTTTCCCAGTTTATACTTTTTAACATAAAGGTTTAGTTTATCGCACAGCGGTCATATTATGCACATTGGGGCTAAACCGAAGCCTGAAGACTTCGAACCTGAAGCCTGCGGTACCAAACACCAGAGCTCTACCCACTTGGCCATTAGGTCGCATGAAGATTTAGATGGAACCCTACTCTGTTACCTTAGATATAGAAGAAAGATTGGAGATCAGGTTATCAAATGAAAAGATTTTGAAACAATTTCCCTGTTTATATTTTTAGCATGGGCCTGAATGGCCGAGTGACTAGCACTCTGGTGCTCGGTACGACAGGGTTCGAGTCCCGGCGGTGCCATGGATGTCTGTAGTGGTTCGGAATCAACTTTAAACTACTGTAGGTCCCTGTCTAATAGGATCGTTGCGGGGGCATTGTTACTCCGCGTCCGTGGCTTACCTTCAAGTGACACGCGCCCCCTGGGTAATGCAAAGTGTGTACGTCTGTGCAGCACTTGCCTTAAGGCGACCAAGCTGTCTAAGTGTTTGCCAGCTGCATTAGAAAGAAAAAAAATATTTTTAGCATGAAGATTTAGATTGAGACATACTATACCCTGTTACCTTAAATGCATAAGAAAGAATGGAGATCAGATTAAAAAAATGTAAAGATTTTTGAAACATTTTCCCAGTCTCTACTTTTAACACGTAGATTTATATTGAGTCATACTCTGTTACCTTAGATGCAGAAGAACGATAAATTTATTTTGCCAGCATTTTGTTTGATATGATTGTATACGGAAAGGAAGATTGATGAAATGTCATAATTTTCTCCAAAGACATTTAATCTGTCATTTCCAGATTTTTCACTAAACATTGAATAACACGTTTGGCTTACATACTTTAGACCAACGCCCTAAACTGACTGGTAAATCACCATTATTTGCTTTCATTAAATGTAGGACTGAAAACTATAGTTTTCAATGAGTGACATGTTACGAATGACTGTTTTCTGTTTAAAGTTTTAAAATATCGTATTATACTGAAGCTGAAATAAGAATTACCGTTCAATACAATGAAAATTATAGTAATGATATAGTAAAGTTTCATGCAACTAGTTGCCTATGTATGTTTAGGACTGTAAGTGGTAGCTTATAATTAAAGTTAGAAGCAAATATGTAAGGAAGGAAGAAATCATAAGAATAAAATTTGTAAAAAAAGGCAAAGTTGGTTGATAACTAACAAATATAAGGAATTATTTTATTCATCAAAATTTGCACCCATATTTTCTATACACTTTTGCCCATTTAAGAGGTAGGTTGCTTAGGACTTTGGTGGACACTGGTGGACGAGTGTCAATGAATTCCAGGAAGGCCAGTTTTACAGCATTGTCAGAATTAAATTGTTTTATTATTAAAAGGATGTCCAAATTGTAGTAGAAGTGGCAGTCAGTAGGTTTGATGAGTATGGAGGATGAAAAAGTTTCAACTCCAACTTCTGTAGGTTTGCAGTGTGTGGCGTTATCATGCAACAAAATAGGAGTCGATCGGTTGCCCAATTTAGGCTGTTTTCCTTTAATTGCTTCAACTCGTCCAGTTGGTTGCAGTGTATTTTTGCTATGATCGATGAGATAGGTTTCATGAAATCATAATGGATCACACCTGCGCTAGACCACCAGACACTCACCACCAGGCTCTTTTGATTATTATATTGAGTTCTTATAGTGATTCAGTCTTGTCCAACCACTGTGTCGAACGTTTGCGATTGTCCCATTGGATCCATTTCTCATCACAAGTAACAATTGGATTCAAAAATGGATGAGATGTTTGACGAGAAAGCAACATCAAGCAAGTTTCCAAACGCTTGTGTTTCTGTTTTTAATTCTGTTCATGTGGAACCCACTTATCCAATTTTTTCCCTTTACCTATTTCAGCTAAATCAGTTAATATTCTTTGCTAACGCCAAACTTTAGCAATAATTCATAGACAGAGATGGGTCAGACTCAACTGCCCATTTCTGTCTATGAATAAAAAGCCTTTAGTTCGTCATTATGGAACTTAAAGTTATCTGTACGAAATTTGGCGAACCAATTTGCCGTGTAGTAACAATAGAGCCAAATACACTAATAATGTTACGTTCTGTCTGTGATGCACAATAGAAATAATAGTGCGAATTTCCGATAATTTTATTTTCAACATAATTATTTTTTTTTTAAAGTTTTACAGTGATTTAAATAGGCAAAATGTATTATTTAAAAAAAAAATGGTAAAATATTAAGTCAACGTCGAATAACAAAAGTTTGCAAAGTTGACAAGATTTGTAATTACAAAATTTCATCCTTGCCAATCCAATATATCTATGAATCTTAATTAAATGTTCTTTTAAAATAGTTATAGAAAGGCTTTCCAAATATTTTGTAGTCAAATAAAACCTTTTTTATTCGTGTTACAAATGCAAACAACTTAAATCAGTTATCTTATTTCTCTTAGGTTTTATTGATTGCCAAGGTTTCAAAGTCAACATTCATACATTAAGTATTTTAATAAGTTTACTTTAACGTCGTTGTTTACTCTTATCTATGCATAAAAAGCAAGAGATTTGCCTATGAGGTTGGATTTCCTAAAAAATTATAACACTTAGAAAACCTTTCTCTGAGTTTAATATTTTTAACCTGGTGTCTAGTCAAAAATAACAAAAAAATCTTATTAGCTATTTTTTAATTAAACAAAAACATGTTTAGTGATTAGAAACCCAGACACTCTTTAAAAGAACTTCTTTCTAAAGTTGATATTTCCTCACCAATGAAGATAGCATTTTTAAATTGTTCGTTTATGATATTAAATTCTTTCCTATTGACAATAACAAAAAAACTTAAAAGTTTCTAACTTTTTTCCACAAAACTCTTATAATTTCTGCACTATTACTAGAAAAACCAAATCGCCTCTTAAAAATTATTCTAAAAGAATTGCTAATAACTACCTCCAAAGAAGAAATAGAAATTCGCTCTTTTAGAAAAAGGTTTTGAGCATGACCATATTAAAGAACTCACTAGTGGAAAAACTAAAAATAATCTACCAAACTGGCATATTATTATTAAAAGATTTCACCGCATTATGACCATTTTTTTTTCACTAAATAGGCTTCTCTACCTCTCCATAAAGATAGTAGAGTTCATTCGAAGACCTGACACAACCCAATGCTTCCTGTGCAACTTCTTTCATCATTCAGAGAAGAACTGATACTCTAAATCTAGATGCCTTAAATGTGGCGAAAATCACTATCACAAGGACTGTCCTCTTAAAGAAGAAAATTGAATATCCTAAGTACATTAACTCCAGTAATGAAGGACATAGGGATAATGAAGAACAGGATATAGGACCTCCTGGGGAATTGTCCTAAATTTCCCACGAACTTCTTACCTTAATAATCAGAACAATAATAGGTATTCCTTCATCTCTAACTTTATCAAGCAAAATATTACTTAGCCAACGTAGCTAATAATATCCTTCCTATTCAAACTCCAACTATTCAAGTTTCTGAGCCAATTCTCTCAGGAAATCTGTCTTCTGATACAATACATAAAGCTCTTTCCGTAATTAAATAAATCACAAATGTCTTCTCTTCTATCGAGTACACGAATTCCGTTTATGAATAGCCTTCATAATGCTAAAATCGCAAAAGAAAAACTTTTTCTATTTCTCATAAGCTTTGATGCTAATAATTAATTTCTGCCTTATTTAATTATAAAAAAAAACGGATTCTTTTCTGGTGCACATGTATCTTCCTAACCATTTCTTACATTTTGTATCCGTGTCACTTCTAATTCAATGGGCTTTCACCAAATGTAGCTCATCTACACTCAAGAGCCAAAACATTATGACCACCTGTCAATAACGAGTTGGCCCACCTTTGGCGCGCAACACAGCTTCAACCCGAATTGGCATGGATGCCACAAGTCCTTGGTAGATGGCCGGAGACAGATTGTACCAGATGTTTAAGCAACGGTAACGCAAATCCGAGATATTGAGAATTGGTGGTCTTTGAACTCTGAGCTGCCGTCCCAGGGCCTCCATGTCGTCTACTGCTGGTTTCACCGTCATTCATCCACTTTGCATAAGTACTAACAACTGTAGGTCACGCACAACCCACGAGTCGTGCAGTTGCGGAAATACTTGTTCCTAGCCTTCGAGGCATTACAATCTGCCCTCTATCAAAGTCGCTTAGATCCGCAGCTTTTCCCATCACACACAGAAGTAAGTGAAAGAATGATTCTTCAGACTCTCCAGCAGCAGTTAAATACCACTTCCACCTGATCACGTGCCTTCCACGTCATCCAGGCGAGTTCATTGCAAAATGTAGGGGTGGTCATAATGTTTTGGCTCTTGAGTATATAGTTCTTTCTCATCCAAAAAGCTTTCTCACCAGCAAACAACTACTAAACAACGTGTTTTTCATTGCAAAATTACATTTTTAAAGAATTTTCGAGAATCTTCTATTTTTATCACCGTGTTATTAATATTTACAAGAAATAGCTAGAGAGATAATTTAGACGGCAGGAATAAGAATTTATGATGTAAATAATATAAGAACTTGCCACCGTGCTTTCTCCTGTTGTTGTCATTAATCTTCAGTGTCCTGCTTTGTGCGACGGATATCTCATTTATTCATGGATAGAGGAAATGTTGAGATGGAGCACCCGTAGGTAGAAGTCTGACTTGGTTCCGTGACGCTCACAGTCATATGAGACCGGGACCTACGGCTTAAAGTAGTGTGTGTGTATACCGAACCATTACAAACATCATGGCACTACCGGAAATCAAACCCGAAACCTGTGGAACCGATCACCACAGCGCTAGACACTCGGTCATCCAGGCCCTGTGCTTCCTCCACTGAAAAACGTTTAGTTTATAGTCTATATAGGAAATATATTTAGCGCATCCCGCCATATTAGTTGGCTTGCAGACTCCCGCCCAGAAAGGAAGTACATTTCGCGCACACTGCACATCGCCGAGTTTCTGGTTTTCGGCTTAGAAGTGGAGTCCTTCCACGAATATATAATTATATGTCTTTAAATGTACTAAGAGCCAACGGTCATACCATGCTGAATATACCGGTTCTCGTTAGATCACCGAAGTCAAGCATCATTGGGCGCGGTCAGTACTTGGGTGGGTGACCACCTGGGAACACTGCGTGCCGTTGGCATTCACAGATTTGGGACCTGAATGGCCGAGTGTCTAGCGCTCTGGCGCTCGGGGCCACAGGTTTCGGGTTCGAATCCCGGCGGTGCCATGGATGTTTGTAGTGGTTCGGAATGCACTTTAAGCTGTAGGTGCCGGTCTCCTAGGACTGTAAGAGCGCCACGGAGCCAAAATCAGACTTCTACCTACGGGTGCTCCATCACAACAGAAGCTGCTTCCTTCCCCTTCAATCATGAGTACGTATGGGCTCGTGGGCTTGGCCAGCCAAGTGGGATAAGAAACAACAACAACAACAAATGTGCTAAGTGTCTGTCTCTAATTGTATGTGTGAGTTGTATTGAGTGTGTAAATAAAACTGTGAGTTCTGTAAATTGTGCCTCAAGTATCTCAACCCAACCACACCCAGTTATAATCTGATTGCCCAACCTGTAAGCTGCAAACTATAATAATGAAATAACCAATTGTATTTGTAAGGTTCTATTGTTTTTTTTTTTTGGTGTTATAATAGAGAGCTTTTGCATACCGTATTTTGGACGTCGGTTAGTTTTTTCTCCCTAGCACGCATGCTCATAGGAAATTGCGCATGCGTATATGTAATAATGTTTCCTATGAGCATGCGCGATAGGGAGAAAAAGCTAACGGACGTCCAAAATACGGTATGCAAAAACTCTCTATTATTACGTTATTAGAATTATGATAAAATTCTAATAATTTCTTTTTTTTCTAATATAATTGTTTAAATCAAATTTTCTGTAAAATAAAATTAAACATTTTGATACTAAATCGCTTAAAAACTGGATTACTTTCATTTGAATAGACGTAGACAATTATTTAAAAAATATATATATAAACTACACGATTAAATATAATATTTTATTAATTTTTATGAACATTCTTTGAAATTCAAATGGTAAAAAAAGTTTGTTCTCGTAATCCTTTTCAGATATTTTTTATTTGTTTCAAACATTATACTAATAAAATGGATTATTTTTCAGAATTTTTTTTTTTATGGAATTTTTTCTTAGATAAATGTATCTTTGAATATGTGCAACGGAGGGATTATATCTATTAGTATATAAATAAATTCATAAGCTGATAAGCCGATTACATAAAGGATAAAAAGTAATTCATAAGCAATATTTCCTTTTTTTCTACTTATACGGGATGACAAATTTTTGTTTTCGAGAATCATTTATTTGTGTGATCATATAAATCAAATTTATATGAAGAATTTATAATTTACGATTTTTTTTTAATTCGTCAAAAAAGAAAAAGAAATCTCTGTGCGCTAAAAATAGTAATATTTTTATTTTTGTATACGATGGGTAGCCAAAAAGTTCTTGGAATTTCGTTTAAACTGTTTATTATCACAGCATACATGGCACTACTACACCACATCACATCACTGTGCCTAGAGCTGAGTTGCCCCTATACAGCTTGGGAATGATATGGGTGAGAAGTCTGATTGGGCTCAGTGACACTCTGCGGTCATGTGAGACCGGAACCTACGGTTTAAGATGGAATATGAACCACTACAAACCCTGTGGCACAGAGCGCCAGAGCGTTAGCTACTCGACTATCAGGCCTCTGACATGCTAGGTACACATTTACTTAATCCATTTCGAAGTAGTCTCCTTCGAAACACATGCACTTACTCAACCGCTCCTGCCAATTGGCTAGCGTTCTGGTTTTTAGTACCACAGGCTTAATACTGGCAATGGCATGGATGTTTGTGAGTGGTTCGGAATCCACGTTAAACTGTAGCTCCCGCTGTAATTAGCCTAAAGTGACCGTAAAGCGACAAACCGAATCACCTCTCCTGCTACTGCTGGAAACAACGATCTTGTTTGGTAGTCAATGATATACCACAACAGTCTTGTTGTGGTATATCACTGGCTATCACCGCGTTGGTTTCAATTTCTACTATTGTGTTAAGACGGTTACCATTGTGGCCCTTTTTAATCTTAAGGAAGAACCAGAAATCCGATGGTAAGGAGTCCTGTAGTGGAGGTGTGGTTTGGTTTGTCACTCTACGGCCATTTTGTGTACACTTTGGGCTAATTAGACAGGGACTTATAGTTCAACGGGGATTCCGAACCACCAACAAACATACAGGCCACCGCCGTTTCGAATCTGAAACCTGTGGTATCAAAGGCCAAACCACTAGCCAATTGGCCATCAGGCCACCTTTGGCCAAGGGGAGGACGTTGTGTGCCATTTTTTTGTCTCTGGTTCGTAAAAGCACAACAAGGTCTCATCTCCAATAAAGATTGTCTCAAGGAAAGTCGGGTTCTCTGTGTTTTTTTTCAAATCATTCGGTCGCGGCCACACTGCCTATTATGAATACCGGTACTAAAAAAAATAACTTATTTATATTGTGGTAATATAGAGTTATAGGTGCTTGAGGGCCTAGTGAATAGCGCTCTGGCGCTCGGTGCCACAGATTTCGGGGCTGCAGTTCCTGCAGTGCCATGGATGATTACAGTGGTTCGGAATCCACTTTAAACAGCAGGTCTCGGCCTAATATGACCATAGAGCGTTGGGTCTCGACATCTTCCAGTAGGCAGACGGGGCTGTTGCACTAATGCAGAGAAATAAAGAGTTACAGCAAAATTCTATCAGAACTTTTTGACTGTTCCTCGTATTTACTATGTGATGTGGAATAAGATACAGAATTTTTAAATATTTTCTATTGCATTGATAATATCAAAGGTGATATTATATTATTATTGTAACGTGTATAACCAGTTGTAACGTGTACAACTAGCGCCCAAAAAAATTCATGTTCGTATCCGCTGCCAGCCTCCATTACAAGCTGTCAGAGATGTGAAGATCCGATGGAGATTATGATAACGTGTATAAGTGTCTTACATCGCTTGCCAGACATCTTGGTAGGAGTTAGGCAGCTGTCATGTTTTCTTCTGTTAATGCACAAACGGGGTCAGTTTACGAGAAAACTATTCCTGGAAAGCAATAACTTCTTTCCATCCCCCATATATGTAATATATATATTTATTAAGTTGTGGCTAGCACTCTGGCGCTCGGTATCAATCGAATCCCGGTGGCGCCCTGGATGTCTGTAGTGGCTCGGAATCTACTTTAAACCATAGGTCCCGGTCTAATAAGATGGTACAGAGTTATGGGGTTAGTGTTACTCGTGTCTGTACCCAATCTTCAAGCTACATGTGCCGCCTGGGTAGGGCTAAATGAGTAAAAGCGATGCTGCCCTTGATTATGGCATAAAGATTACTCTCTGCTTTTCCAGCTGCATTACAATAACATTAATAATATACATAAACAGTAACAAAAATATTGGTACCACAGTTTTCGGGTTCGAATTCCGGTCGGGCAATGGATGTTTGCAATGGTACGGAATATATTTTAAACCACAGTTCCCAGCATAATAGGATCGTATAGCGTTGTGTGGATAGTGTTACTCACGTCCGTAACTTATCTTCAAGCTACACATGCCCTCTGGGTAGTGTAAAATGAGTAACAATGGTGCAGTCCTTGCTTATGTCTTAAAGATTAACTGTCTGTGTATTGCCGGCTGCATCAGAACAATTTTATTATTTGTGTTGCTAGAGAAATACGAGCTTGTCTCTGTACGTATCTTAGGTACTCTAATCAAAATATTATCACAAATACTGTAATATATATCTCATATATATATAAATGTCTCTGTACATATCTCAGATGCTCTAATCAAAATATTATTGCCAAAAGAAAAACATGCTTGCCATAAAGACATCTTTGACAACAAACCTTTTAAATGTTTCACATTCTCCACCGCCATTTTTATTTTTAAAAAAAAATTTTCTTTCATTGCAGTCCGTTTTCAAAAGTTCGTGGACCCGAATGCTTCGAACATTCTGCTCCCCACATCGGAAACATTAATGGCGTGGCCAACAAGAACTTCACCACCAGAAACCCCAATAACAAGACACCCACCCCCACCCGCCTTCCCTGCATCCCAGAGTCTGGGGGAGAAGAATTGGATGTCACATGTCAACACCCGGCAGCCCAAAGAAGACAGACTCTTTTGACACCTCCGCGAGTGAAAGGAGTTGTGAAGATCTTCCTTCTTGAAAAGGGGTGGCGCAACTTTTTCTCGAACTCTCGCAAAGAACAGGATGTGATTTATGGCGCCATT
>BPLQ01001283.1:0-159239 GCA_021605075.1 Caerostris darwini
ATTTTAAGAATGGTATTTATACAAAATTTACAATTTTTCCTAAATATTGTTCCCTCCTTACAGAAATATCTAGAAGAAGCAGAAAAGGATAAAGAACGATACATGAAAGAATTGGAGCAATACCAACAAACTGAAGCATATAAAATCTTCAAGAAGCAACAGGAGAAGAAGCGAAAAGGTAGCATTTTAATCTTATTAAATTAATTAAATTGATTTAATCTACAAATTTCTTTCTTGGCAATGAAAGGCTTGAAATAACTGCTTTTGGAGAGCCATGTATAGTACTCGCCATTGATTACGTGGAATGGTAAACATTCAGTTTGTTTTCCTGCCAATAAACATTCAATTTTGTCCACCTGCCAGTTTTGCACATAATTGGTATTTGAATTATTTGGTAATCGAACTATAATTGTTTGCTTAAAAATACTTTAGCATTTATTGAAAAAGATAGCATTTCAGGTGGTAAGCCAGACTTTTACTTAAATTGACAAAATGCTATATGCATTCTACATCCGCATGTGCTTGTGGATGTAAAAAGCATGGAAAACACTAATAAATAATTGTGTTACTGGCCAAGATATTCAATTTTCTAGTAAATATGAGGATTTTGCAAGTCAGAAAAATACAGTCTCATTGGTTTTCACCCTAGTTCTTAAATTTATAAAAAAAAAAATTTTATATTAAATTGGCACCAAATGCATTCTTGAAAAGCGAAAAATTGTTTGGTTAGTTTTATACTGTGGCTATTATAAACAGTACTTAATGAGTGCATAATATATCAAAGAATACAATACATGATTTATGATACATCATAAAATACTAATTGCCCATGGATTATATAACATTTTTTTATCTTTGCACTTCAAAATTTTTGCCTATGGGTTATAAAGCACACTGCAAATTATAGGTAAAAAATTACAGTAATATATTTGCTTATGCTCTTATATTTTATAAATAAATGTAGTATTAAGCATTACTTTTCCGAAATTCTAGGTATTAATGTTGAAATTAAATGTTAAGTAGGCCATTCAGTTGTACCAATAGCAAAGGTGCTTATTGCTTTTAACAGCATGATAAGTGTTGAGAGGCTTTTCTCAACATTGAGGTTTATAAATTTTATCTTGCATTTACAATGAAATACAAATATATATATTATTAAAAGAAAATAAGATTTAATGTATTACTGTTAATTTGGTACTATTTTGGATGCATGTATTTTTTGTTAACAAATGTATAATATAAGAATGTATTTTAAGTGAGTACAAATATTTGTAAAAATATATACTAATATACCAAGTTGTAAAATGACTGGTAAAGTAAAGTAATATCTTTAAAGAAACTTTATTTTGAAAAACTGTTTTTATAGATATAAATTTAATAAAAATCATTACATTTATTTCATAAATTCTTCTAAATCCCTTAGTACATAAAATTATGGAAAAGTGTCGAGTGTTGGTGTAAAAAACTAACTCCCTACCTCTGGTTAAAAGACAATATAATTGAGTAACTTGAATTTAGTAGTCAGATTGTAGCATTACCTTTTTATTATTGTACTGAATGGTTATTTACTTCTTTTAATCCTCAAGCTAACACATTCAACTTTACAGCATTGATGTTTATGTAAAAGAATTTCTAACCCAATGAAAATTTTTTTTTTTTTTTTAAATAATTTACTCAAATTCAATTTATTTTCATTACTTAAATGGATAAAATTTGTATTTTAACTTGCTGAGATCTGTATTAATTAAATATAAGAATAAAAGAAAGCAAATAGGGTAGTTTTTATCCCAGCACATGTATAGCCTGACTACAGATCATGTGGAATGGTAAACATTGGGTTTAATGGATGAAATGATTGGGTTACTTGTTAAAGGTGCAAATCTGATTTGACAGGAAAAAGTGCAATACTTAGTAATTTTTTAATCTAGTTTTTCTTTTGTTATTATATCATCTGAAATTTGAATGATTAAAATTTAAATTAAAGGACATTTCCTTCCCCATGACGCCACTCTTTTTGAGTCCATCTGACCTGATCACTTGCCAATTTCCCATGCTATCTGTGGCTTATCTCTATCTGTCTGTTAAGAGTTCATTTCTTTTACTATTGTTTCTTATGATGTTGAAGTAGTCAAATTTCAAATGTAGTATTATGATCATTCAATGTGCTTTTAATATTTTTTAATTTATGTGTTTTAGAATATGAAGATGGAGATGGTTCTTATTACACTTCTTCCACTGTTGAGGTATGTATGTGTAACTTTATAATTATTCAATTTTAAGTGTTATTGAATATAAATTATGAACTTTGCTCTCTACTATTGTAGTTTTAATTTTAAAGAAATTTTTTTTATTATTATTAAAAAAGTAGTTTTATTTGTGTATTTAATATTTATCATTTAACATGTCAATTTGGTATAAACATGATCACATAGGGGAAAAAAACTCATATCATAATAATTGATATAAAGAAATAACATGATTTTAAAATTATGCCTATAATAACGTGCAAAAAATATACCAAGTGAAATTGGTGATAATTACACTTTTTTTTATATAAACTTACTTTTGATCGTGTTGCCTATTTTTAAATATATATTTACTAATTTTAATAAATTTTGATATTTTCATCCAATTAAGAAAAATTAAGTTTTTAGCAATCAATGTGGGAATATTCGATAAAAACATATTTTATATATAGAGAGAGAACGAGAACTTTTGCAAACACATGATATGTAAAAAAATTGAGATTTCAAATTTATTATTTAAATATCTTTTCTTCTGATAATTGCTTAATGATTTGTGATATTTAAAATTATTTGCAGTTTAAATTATTGCAAAAAAAAAAAAAAGAATTTTGATTTTTTTACAATTTGCTAATTGCACACACTATAATATAATACAATCCAAATCAAATAGTATGCAAATTGCATGCAAAGATATTGCTAATTTATTTATTTTCTCAAGTAGTTAAGCTTAATAAGCTGATTAAAATAAAAAAAAATGAAATTATTTTCAATGATGAGGAGAATTACTTGAAATCATAAGCACAAATTATCTACTACAGCAATCTCTTTAATCTGGCATTTTTGGGACCATTATTGTGCTAGATTATTGAGCATCACTAAAGTTTGAAGTGAGATGTCAAAGATCGAGCACATATTTAATTTATTAGCACACCTGTGTGATCTGATATGACCGAGCAACATTTTGGCCATTAACATATGTCTGAAAAATATGAAAGTGAAGGCTCGATTGGTGTTGGATTATAGAATGTGCTAAACTATTGAATGCCGAATTAAAGAGAGGTTACTGCAGAAGAAATCTGTTCTTTATTGCATTGAAATTTATTATTTTTGTGACCCTATATGTAATTTATCCGTGTAACTTTTGCTGCTTATTTACTAGTGTTTGTTGATGGCCTGTGAAATTTTTATAAAACTCAAAGATAGTTCATAAACTATGGGTTTGCTTTTTAAAAGCTTCTATCTAAATAAATTAAAAACCTTATTCAGGTTCAAATTGTTATATATAGAGAAAAATAATAAATGTCCAACTGCAAAAGTTCAAACATAATTTGAAACTATAACTTTCACTTTTCAAAATTTGTTTTATATGCAATAAATTAGTTCTCAATGTATTTAATTTAAATGCTTTTATTAGCTGAATTTAAACACATTTAAATATTGATGTAGTTTTTATAATTCATTTCTCATGATACAGCCTATGAATGAAACACATCATGATGGTGAAGCTCCTGGTTTTGATATTCCAATATTTACTGAGGAATTCTTAGATCACAACAAAGGTATAGTATCTTTTACTTTTTAAAATTTTCACAAAAACCTTTTTTTCTAATTGATATGTTGTTGTTTTTTTACTGTTTCTAATACTAAATAATAATTATTTTTGAAAATGGAATTGGGTGTTGTTGTTTTTTTTATTATTATTATTATTATTATTATGAAAACAAATATATTGTTTTATGTATTGTGTTGTGTTTAAATTTGAAAAATTTATAATTATTATTACTTTAAAAAATTATACAATTTTTGTATTATAAATATATTTCACAAATAGTAAAAAAAAAAAAAAAAAAAATCAATATTATTGCAACTGGGTCTAAAAGAGTATTGTTTGATGAAGGAAAAAACATGTATATATGAGAACAATGCAAGAACCAAAACAGAACTGACAAGGGATTGAATAGAAGCTCGAACATTTTTTGCGTAGCAAAAGCCACTACCTGTATTTACTACTTGCAAATTGTATAATGAAACCATCATAGCATTTACAGTACAAAAATCCTAAAGTGCCTCACATTTAGAATTCTTAAAAAAATAATAATAATAATTGTGTAAGAGTGTGCATAAGCTGCAACAATGAAACTGAATATCGGCAGAAAAATATCAAAAGGTTTCACAGCAAGAACTGCATTGGCAGATCAAAAAAGAACATAAAAATATTACACACAAGTATATATACATTACTCAGTACCCTACCTAATATGTGTATAAGATTTTATTAAATAACATCTATATGTATAAACAACACAAAAAAAAAAGTCAAAATAGAACTGACAAGAAATGGGGTAGAAACATGTCCATTTTTTATAACAATATTTGCTACGCATAAACTATATGTTCTATACAAACATAATCAAATTGTATATCAAAACCATAATAACATTCACTGTACACAGTCAGACCCCTCAAAGAATAAAAAAAAAGTTCTAAAGCTGTATTGGCAGAAAAAAAAATAGATAAATTTTTAATCTTAAAAAATTTTATTTGTTCGCCATTTTTACTGCCTATTCAGTGATGAAATTTTAGTCTCAAAAGAAGTTTCAACTTGATTTATTAAACTTAGTACGACATAATTATTTAATAAGAAAATGGTTTTTATTTTTAAAAAATTATATGTAGTTATTTTTCATTCATTAATTGTTGAATTTCTTCACAAATATACTCTTTTTGTGTAAAACACCCATCAAAAGTGACTAAGTAAAAAAAAGTATTTCGTGACTCATCTTATCCACAGAATCACTGATCAAACTATATATGTATACCCATATACTTAATCGATTAGTGTTGTTTTGGAACATGCCCTTGCCTAAAACCTTTTATTGTATTAATCTGTATTAAAATGGGATGTTTTTCTGTTAAGATGATTATAAATTTAGATGTATCCTATTTAAACTATTCCTCTTAAGAAATTTTATTCCTATAGATTTTTTATGTGTCTGAAAAGATTAAACATATTATTACTACATTTATTTATAAATTTTTGAAATTGCAATTTTATATGTCTGAGACCAGCAATTGTGTACCCCTAATATTACTTATGTAAATTATTAAATGGTTTATATAAATATCTGTTGTGTATTTGATCAATTAAATTATTTATTTTAAACACCATACATACATTTAAATTAAATGACTAATTTACATTTTGAAATTTCATGGAATGTAAATAATGTTATTAGATTTGTATACATTTCTTATCCTCAAATATCACTTTGTGTACCTACTTTGGACCAACATTGAAATTATTATTATACATTATTTGTCACATTATTCATATTTTAATCAAAAGTATATTTAGAAAATTTTCATAGTTATTTTGATTTATAAAAAATTTTCATTGTTAGAATGCAATTATACTTTTAAAAAAATATTTTTTTATTGAATCATTAATTTATATAGAATATTTTAATTTTAGCACGAGAAGCAGAGTTAAGACAGTTGCGAAAGTCTAATACTGAATACGAAGAACAGAATGCTATTTTAACCAAGCATATAGAAAACATGAAGTCGGCTATTGAGAAACTTGAAGTTGAGAATTCACAGCAACGCAGTAATAACATTGCCTTACAGCAACATTTAGAAGCTCTAAGAAACAATCTTGTGGAGTATTTTGCAGAATTTCCTTTACCAGGTAGAGTAAAATATTGAATATTTTCTCTCATCATTTCTGAAATTGTGTCTGTATATTATTTGAAATACATTTAACGGCTAAAAGCAGCTTCTTTCTTTTGATACATTCATGAATACCTTGAGTTATTATCTATTTTTTTTTTAATGTTATTTGTTTTTAACAAAGGTTTTATTTACTGAACCGTACTATCGAAACTTTGACAGCAGAAAATTGAGAATTCAAAATTACAAGGATTATATATATATATATATATAATAATTTTATTTCCCATTATTGAATTTTTTGATAAATTTCCTGGTTCTAAAATATTTAACCATTTATTGAAGTGATAATTATTCCTCTTTTCTAATTCGATATCTCCAACTATAAAATAATTAATGCCGTCCAGCACATTTGGGATGCGTTATAATTATTAAGAAAGTCAAGATATTAACTTTTCAACTTAAGTATAACCAACAAAGTAATCAATAATATATTGAACAAGCTCTTTCCTCATTAATGATGAATTTAGGCTATATTGTGAGAAATTTTGAAAAAATTACCAAAATACTATTTGCCTAAACCGAATGTACAAAATTAAAACCAACAGCCACATTTTCACAGTAACATATAAAAAGGCTGCAATAAAAAATTATTTGTGAACATTATACATTTTATTTATAATTGACATATGCTGCATATAAAAATGAAGCTAAAAAAAAATTTAAAGCTATTATATTGATTTGATATTTGTTTTTTAATACTTGGTAAGAACATTATAGTATTTCAATTGGATATCCATACTAAATATTGAAATAGTTATTAAGTCTGTTCATTTTCAACGAGTACAAAAATAAGAAGTGGTTCATTAATAAAAATTTGATAACTAACTTTTGTTAAGAAATCAGTTCCTGATTTTCAACTTGCAAGTTTTTATAAAAGAAAAAATTAGTTCACAAACTATTTGATAGCCCAAAAAGGTTTATGTATTATTTTGCAATAATTTGATTGTTTTTATAGAAACTTTAAATATATTTTAAGTTCTCATAGTTTTGTCTGTTGATGCCATATTTTCTGGCAAAATGTCTAAAAGGGCTAAATAATCCTATTATAGTCAAATCACCAATTGCACTGCGGCCAAGTCAGACAGATTCAAAAAAGATCAGCATCATAGAGGAAATGTCATTTAGGAGGAATTTTTAATAATTAAAATGTTAGTGGCACTATTAAAAGAAAAACTAGATGAAAAAATGTGCACTAATTATTAAACTTTTTTCTTTCAAAGCAGCTTTGTATTGCATCTATTTAGTACCCCTTATAAATCATTATGTATCACTTCATATAATCAATGATCAGATTACATTAACTATTTTTTTTTTTTTAATCAGTAAAAAGATCCTTAAAGACTAATAACAAATTATCAATTTTTTCAATATATATAATCTTGAAACTGACATTGAACTTTTCATGAAAATTCTTGTTTTCTAACTTCAAAAATCAGACAGTAACAAATTAGCATTAGAGCAATTGTATTTCTTAGAAATTTCATTGTTTTGATGAAAACTTTCTCTTTATCTATCTGCTTTAACTGAAATATTGATTGTTCATTTCTAACTTAGTTATTTATTTCATAGGGACAAATGAACTTCCTTCTCCAGAAAATATTGATTCCTATATGAACCAACTGCATAGTTTGTTGGAAAACCCTTGTGAGAACGAAGTTTTAATTTCCAAAATTCGAGAAATTGTCAGCAAGGTGGAATATTCATAAAGAAACTAATTTTTTTTTTCCCTTTAAATTTTAAGCATCATTTGTATATTATTTGTTGAATGTAAATAATGTTTTTGTTTTTTTTGTCAATGTATGCATTTATACTCATTTCTTATTGTATTGTGAGGTGTTTACATTTAGAATCAAAATATTGAGTAAAATTGTTTCATAGAAATTGTAAATTATTAATTATTTCACTCATTGTAATGCATGTGATGTGCTAAGTTATCATAAAAGTGATCTGGGTGAAACATTTTTATATGTGAATTGCTGTTATCTTCATACATTTCAATAAAGTGTTTTCTTTTTTTTTAATTGATAAATATCATTGAATTATTTATGAAAAATTACACGATTCCAAAGAAAACTAATATCGTTGCTTTTATTTTTCTACATTTATACAATTTACATTAAAAAATAAACTATGAAACACGACTTGCTAAAATAAAAGAATTTGTCAGCTTTTCGTGTGTGCTGTTTGTTTGCAAATTCCTCTTCGCATTTCAATTCACAGTTATTCGTTTAAATTATATTTGCAATAGATTTCAAAAGAACTCAATATTTTTAATATTCTTTTGACCATTCACTATATCAAATATTCGAATACTATGTATTTTAAAAGCCTTTGTATTATATAATTTAATTATTGGATTTTGCAAAGCTGATAAATCTAATGTGTTATTAAAAAAAAAGAATATTATTCATTATGATTTATTAATAGTTAATAATAAAATATATATCCAATTGCCTGAAAATATTTTGAACCATATTCATTTTAAAAAACATTTACAGTATTCTTTAATCTAGCATTCAATAGTTCAGCACATTCTATCATATGGCACCCTTCATGCTTGCACTCTAATAGGGTGTTTGTTAATCCTGACCACCAGATGGCGACACCTATATCTGCCTATATTCATCATGTATTTATTTTATCAATATAAAATAAATATGTAGAGGAATTTATTTGTGGTATCCTCCATAAAACTGCTTAATAATCTGGTACACCCTTGATCCTGAACATGCCAAATTAAAGAACGGTTGCTGTAATTGAATATAATCTCAACTCAATATAGAATTAGAGTTGATATTTTAAATTATTATTTAATTTTCATAATGTTAATGCTGTTTTAAGAATAAGAACATTTTTTAAGCAGTTATTTTTATTAATAAAATTAATATTAACTACACATAACATCTTAAAAATTATATTCAATTTTATACTTCTATTGGACAAAATGCATAAAAGTTTTTAAGACTGCAAATTCGCTTCAGTACCCGTCGGTCTCTCACTCAGTTTCATCCTTCCGCCCATTATCTTGTACACTGTCATAATTTCAAACACTGTACGGGCAACGGGCGTACCTGTTACGGAGTTCCTATGTGATTTTAAGAACCCCGACAACCTCCACATCTTAAAGTAGTTAAAATATTTGTACAAAATGAAGTTGCTTACATTGAAAAGTAGTAATAAAAATGAAAAATAAAGAATTTAAGAAAAAAACATCTCTTGCTTGAGAACAATTAAAGCAAGAGACCAGAAAAGCTAAATCTATAGGTACAATTAAGAGTCCGTTGACGATGCCCCCCCAAAAAATAATAGATAAAATAATTAAAAGTTAGCATACGCAAAAACAAGCTATAGAATAAATAAAAACTAATAACAATTAAAAATTTAAAAGCCAAAAATTGCAGCTCAGATTCGCTTGAATTGATTAACGTAGCAAGACTCAAGCCACAGCGGTAGAATCCATCGCCGAGGAGTAAATTCCCCGACATTTCTTCAATGCCGGGAAAGACTCCCAGTGCGTATCGTAGGTAGCTCTGGGCCTTTTTTTCGAGTTGGCCACACCTAGAAAACACTGTACACACCTCTAGAAACGCTTAAAAGCTGGGATGTTTCGATCACAGTTGCTCCAGCTAGTCGGGCGTTATTACTGTGCAGGCGCCGGAATGTTCGGCGTTTTAAGCTACGAATGTTTCTTACTGTCTTAACTCAGTGTAGTACATACTTGTCATCTGCAAGAGTCAAAAGTATTTTTTAAGTACTAGCTTTGTTTATTTTCACTTCTATTACGGCTGTTGTCGGAGATCCGCTCTTCTCCAACAGTGAACTTCATGTCTCTCTCCCCTGCTGATCCATCAGTCAGTCCTTATAGTATGCTTCATATGATTGGCATTATGCAGTTTTGACAAAAAATCCAAAACATATAATTTTACCTAATACTACCATGATATATACTTTTTTTTATATAAAAAAAAACTGGTAGCTGCATCTTATACACCAACACACCCGGAAACGCTTCGCTATTGCTACATCAGAGTATATATCAGGGATGAGCAAACTTTTTCGGTCGAGGGGCCAAAAGTGGGGGGAAAAAAAGTTTGGCGGGCCAAGATAAATTTTTCTAAAGCTTTAAAAACAATATACAAGTATTACAATTTAAATATGGTAATGACACGAATGAATTTGCGATGAGACACACTGGTTTATCCTTAACAGCTGTAAAAATATATTTGCAGCTCATTCACGGTGCTCTGAATTAACTTTACGTTTTTTTAGTAGCCATTTTGGGGTTGAAATATTTTACGAATAACCCAAACAAACACTAGCTACGCTATACTTTTAATAATTTCACCACTATTCACAATGATGCTATATGTCCAGAATCTTTCCATACGCAATCAATAATATTAGAACTCGCGCCAAAAGAAAAAGCCGCTGGCTGGAGCTTAAAATGCGCAGTCTGCTATATGTGAGGTCTAATTCACCTATATTCGATTCTCATGTCTGCAGCCCGAGAAAGAGCTAACGCTTGTTGGCGCCAATCTACAGCTATAACTAACAAAGAACTTCCGCTTTTATAACATTTTACCGATTTAAAGCTGTCTGTGCTTGCTGTTTCCGTCGATTTATATTTTGTAGAACAAAAATAGAGAAAGTAACAAGAACATCAGTCCTTTGAAAAAAAGGACAAAAATATTTAATCGAAGTAGAAAAGGAGATGGATATATAATATATAAATACTTGTATATATTTCTTTTAATTAGCTCGGACCGGCAAATTAAAATTCTAACCGCGGGCCAGATAGAGCCTTCCGGAGTGCCGAAGGTGGCCCGCGGGCCGGAGTTTGCCCATCTCTGGTGTATATATACACACACACACACACACACACACACACACACACACACACACACACATACACACACACACACACACAATTGAAGTTCTATAAATTTCAAAATGACATGAATTGAATTGTGTTCAATTTTTTTTTTTTTTATCTCTGCTTCATTGTTTTTAAATATATTATATATGCATATATTTTCTTATTATTGTGGTTACATGAGAATAGACATGAAGGTCAAAGGAACAAGCTTCAGAGAGCTTTTGGATACAGTTTCTTAGATTTTCGACCTGACTGAGGATACGCATTATAAGACAGTAACTACTACTTCACTTTTTCTTTTTTTTACGATAAGTCTGGTTAGTAAATGAAGAGTTTGTTTTCGTTTACGTTGTTTCTAATTTATCACAAGTGTTATTCAAAGTTTATCTTTCCAATTTTATGGTGTTGCGATCTAGACAAGGGGTCTCCAAAGTACGTCCCACCAGTATCATCGATCTGGCCCATGACAGCGAATAGCTTATTGTTGCTGTAATAAGTTAAATAAAAAAAAACACGGAATGATAATAACTCGGTTTTATTGACTTGCAAGGTAAAGCTTAATGAAAAGCATAATACGAGGAAAATTTAACTTAAGCATAACAACTAACAAGTAATTGAAATGAATCCCACTGACATTGTAAACTAGTGAACATCCATTATGTTGTTGCCCTCGGTAGTTATGTTGGGGTAAAGAGTATCGCATATGCATGCATATCGATGTTTGGAATGTATATATCCCGAATCAAACATACGATTTTTATCCTGAAAATCCCTCAGGAACGGAAAAGCTAAATGAACACGAATGAAACCGCGGGGTATCCACTTGTAAAAAAATACTAATGAGATTTATGTCATTGTGATTTTCACTGACAATAGTTTGTAGTTAGCAAGCGTATGCTCGCTTAGAGAAATTATAGATAATGGCAAAAAAATTCAAACGGATTTGGCCCTTGGTACTTACTGGAATAAACAGTATGGCCCTAAGGCTGGAAAGTTTGGAGACCGCTGATCTAGACGACAAATAGACTCATACATTCAACTCGTTCTTATTCTGCTCATTTCTTTTGGTTACCAGAAATACAGTGCACCGTTTCATTTCATTCAAATCGTGTTCAATGCTTCACATGACATCTGTCATACATAAAACTACTACAGATTATTTACGAATTTTGAGCTTTTTTTAGTTAGTTTCTTCTTCTATTTGCTTAACCTTAGAAAAAATTGAGACAAAAAAGTTTAGGCCGAGCATAAATCGCAAAAAGCCCAATCAAGTCAAATCGGGAATAGAATTCTGTAGCAGATTCAATTCCCTTTTTATATTCAACGTCTTGGGTTAAAATGCTTCTTTTTTTTTTTTTTTTTTTTAAACAGTAGTCAAAATGTGAATAAGTCTAGTTTTCACTAACACTGAAAACAGCAGCTATTGGATTTCAGTCAAACTATTCAGAAATAACTAACTCTGAATACTCCTGGTACTAATAAGAAATTTTCAGCAAAACCAGTTGAGAATTTTTTGAGTCTGTAGTGGACATAATTACGAACATTTTTATTTACATAAATGATTAGAGCATGCTGAACAAAGACTACAAGATATGAAGTAGGTGTGAATGGAAAAGCAAAATTTGTAATTTAGCCTATTTAATTACTGAATAACTCCTTTTTTTTTTTACTCAATAAATTAATTATAACAATATCTATAGCAAATATATAGTTCCATTTTTTGCCGATTGAAAAATTGTGAAGGTAGGTAGATCAATGAAATGAAAAAAAAAAAATCAGCTTATTTTGAATGCAACAAGTTTTCAAAGAAACCACAAGAAATTTTAAAAAATCTTTTTGCACTAATAAAAAACATGTCATGCCTCTGTATTGAACTGTATCACAAAGGCCAATGAAAAACCCACAGCCCATAATCCTAATATTTACTGTAAAAATATAAATTCATTCCAAGATTTATTATTGATTTGGAATAACTAGGATTCTATACTATAACGGGGCTTGAATGGCTAGCGCTCTGTACCACAGGTTTTGGGTTCGAGTCCCAGCAGTGCCATGGATGCTTGTAGTGGTTCGGAATCCACTTTAAACCATAGGCCTCGGTTATGATCGTAGAGCGTTACGGATAGTGGCATATTAAATAGGGATAAACAATTGTTCCTACATAGTGATTATAGTCCTTGTTGTTGTACCCCTTCAATTCAAGTCTATACTACAACAATAATAAAGCTGATATATATTATAAGAAATATCTATCATAAAAAAGGGCCTTCATAACTATTACATTAGGAGAGGTTTATATATTTTAAATCAGATAAAATATTTAAACAAATTGCTCTTTTTTTTTTCTATGTATGTAGGATCTAAAACTATTTGATATTAATGAGGGTAATCCGTTCAAGTCTTAAGAAAATCTTTGTGCGGATTTTTTTCTTTTTAACTTTTATATTTTTACTTTCTTTATATTTAAAATGACTGAGAAAATAAATTATACATTGTATTTATAATTGGTGAAATTCTCTCACTAAACAAATATGTATGGCTCGTTACAACATATAAATACATTTTTGTACAGAGTTGCCAGTCACCCATAATGAAAAAGATTTGTCACAGACCCTCATTTCAAGCCCCTTGAATCATAGAAATGTAATGAACAAAACTACAATTTTTTAAAAATTCATTTTGAATAATACTTTAATACTTCAAAACATAAAATCTGATGGTGATTTAAACATTTACATAACAAAATTGAAAGCAGAAAAAAAAAAAAAAAAAAAAAAAAAAAAAAGTGAAATTTTCTAAAAATAAAATTTTAAATATTACTTGATCAATACTACAAATATGTTAGTCATAAAGTTTTATAGAAAGTTTAATAGTTTAATACATAAATACAAAATATTAAAACTACTACTACTAAATATGGTATAAAAGAATTATAAAAAATAAGTAATAGTACAAGAAAGAAACTTTTATGACACGTCTATAATGCAAGAGTATTTCTTGAAAATGTATTTTAAGCTTGCATTATTTATTAATAAAAAAAATGCTTAACATTTACTTCAGTTTAAGTAATATAATAAATTAAAAAGTGTTATCTTACTTACAATTAAAAAAGAATATTTTAGAGTATCAAGATAGAAGCCTTCTATGTCACGTTAATTTATGCTTATTTTTTAAAAATGTAAGTGCATTTCAATAAAAAAAAAATTAACATAGAATATGGATTAAACAAGAAACGACAAGAAAAAATTAACACACAATATTAAATTAGAAGTATTGTTATAAAAATATTAATAACCCAATTCAATTTTTACAAAAAGCATCATACATTTTAAACATTGAAATGTACAATACCGAGGCTTAATTCCAAAATTGCCATCTCAAAATTTCTAACATGCATTACAGCATTATTTCTGCAGAAAATAAAGTTAAAAATTGATATAACAGGAATTTTGAAAAAGAAAAAAAAAAGATGTCATCTGTTTGATGCATAATTATACGACAATTATTTGTAAATGCAAATAAAAATATATATACTCTTTTCACAAACTTGCTAAATAGTCATGAGTAGACTTTCCAAATTGTTACGGAATACCTCAAGAGATGGATTCCTTTTAATTTTACTCTTGTGAACTACAAGCATCCTCTGAATTGAGATCTGTATCGTGTGCACTACTTGCATCCTCAGAATTTGAATCCATATCATGTGTACTATTCGTATCCTCAGAATTTGAATCCAATTCTTGTTCTTGTTGGGTACTATGAGCATCGTCGGAATTGCAATCTATATCGTCAAATCTGAAAGTTACATCAGATTTAATGATAGAAGGTATTGATGGCAATTCCACTTTTGGAAGTTGTTGCAACAGAACTGCAGCAGTTGCTGGATCATTTTCAGCCATTATTTTCTTGCACTCTGCATCTAGAAAAACAACTATCATTAGTTTGTAATTCAAATATTGCTTTATATAAAAAAAAAATACATACGGAGAAAACTAAAATATTTATTATGGCTAATCTTAAACAATCTTGATTATAATAAATGTCAAATGAATATATAGAGGAAATATTGCAAATTATCTGAATAAAATAAAAAAAATCTACAGGATAATGACAATTTTGAAACTATTCAAAATATAACCAGCAATTTTTGAATTAATAGATAATTGATGAAAATGTAACTTATCATTACAGCATTTGAAAGCAAAGCACATTAAGGCAACAAGATATTGTCCAACTTCTTTGTTATCTATATTAATTACCATGATTTCTTGTTTCATTTAATCCGCTAACTCTTAAAAATGAGCCTTATATTTATGTGATGCAGATTATAACTCGTGTATAATTTATATTTCCATAAATTATACCATATTTCTAAACATTTATAATTCATTAACTTTCATAATATCAGGAATTTAAACTCAGAACAAAGAGCTATAAATAAAAATAATCTTAATTTTGCACCCCTCCTCCTCTCCTTTCCAACAAGCTCCATTATGAAATTGTGCAGGGTAAATTTAACAAATGCAATTAATTATTTACCACTAGATGAGATATTTAATAATGAAATATCTTCTTTTTTCCCTATTTGATTATGTATAACCTGTTCATAAAAATGAAACATATGATGGACAATAAAACAAAAGACTTAGTGAACTAAAGATATTCAATTGTTAGAATTATCACACTATTCCAAACGAGATTGTGGTCAAATCTAATAATAAAAATTGTAAAGGTAATTGTAAAATCAAATCATTCAAATCTCTTCAATAAACATCATTTGGGGGCAGATAAATTGAACAGACAGTTATGAGAGATTTTAATTGAATTTTAATGATCACAGTTTGAATTCTTGTATTTAGAGTTAGGGCAAAGATGGAATGCTTTTATAACTAATAAAGCAAACCACATGAAACTTGAATTCTGGTATAATCAGAGATAGACTATTTTAATAGCAAGATTGTGGAGTACATACATTTCCAGTAACAGGAAACAAATGGGACTGAAAATATTTATTAGTGTTTTAAATAACATTTTGGTGAGGGAAATAGCCATGATACTTCCAATTTAAAATATTACAACCCATTAGTTAATATATTTTTTAAATTATTGGACTTTTTTTTTTTAGATCCACTTACATGATCATTTATGGATATTTTAGCTCCCATCTCATTTCAGCCATTATTTGTTTGGTAGTTGCTATGTTTCCAGTTTCTTTCCTTTTTCGGATAGTTTTTCTCTGTTGCCAGATTTTTTGTTTGCTTTCGTCCAGGTATTAAATTTTTTTGTATTATCTTTCAATGTGATAAGCATATTCGGTTCTAAAGTTAGATCAGGTTAGTTCTAGCTAAGAACTAACATTGAGCTATAAATCTTGTTGAATTGTGGGCAATTCTTAATATCAGTTTGAGTCACTATTAATTTAAAAGGTTTTTGAAGGAGAAATGACTATGAGGATTGAGGTTTTGACATATGAGCATTCACAATTTTTCTAGCTTCTTAAAAAGAAATGTCTTGTTTTACAGCATTAATTTCTTTCTCCAACTTCCATTTCGAAGCAGAATTTGAAGAATGATGGACATTTTTCTTTGCAGTTAGTGCAACGTGGAATTTCTTTGAAGTAGTGCTCAGTATATTGCTTAGAGCTAGAACACCTTCCACATGTATCTTTCGGCATTTAACCCCTTACCTGCCGAGGAAAACTTACGAGATGCGCTCCCCAGTTCCACCATTTTTCATACAGGCGCGCGTAGTTATGCAATGTATTGCAGGAAAAAAAGAAGTGCGTTTTGCAACATAAAACCTTTTTACTTTCACAGAAAAAATAAAATGTAAAAAAAAAAAAAAATTCTAAATTTAAAGTATAAAATAACAGTGTTAATAAAACAGATGTTAGAACTTATCTGCTGTGCGATATTTCCTAAGACAAGAATTCTTTATTGTTTCATATGTAAAATATGATAGGAGAAATAACTATTTATTTAAAATGTCTAAACTTGTTTTTTATAAACCAAGTCACATAAATCAAAATCACATTCATTGCATTGATAGCTGGTTTCACGACGAAACGGAAGCAAAAGAAGAATAAAAAAAGCACGATCTACTCGAACAGAAACAAAAACTGCACAGCTATGACTCACCGTTTCAGAAACATCCCCTTTACCAATACCCTATCCCTTTTCTCTGAAATAAAATCAGTTTCAAATATTGTCAAGGTCATTTGGTGGCATTCCAAGACCGTGGGAGAAGTTTTCTTTATAGCAGCGCAATGCAAAGGATCGTTCGTCGGAAAGGCGTATATATACGCCGGCGGCAGTTAAGGGGTTAAAGCATCTCAACAGGTTTTGAATATATGGCCCATACGGGTACATTTAAATATGCTATTTTAACATTTTTTATAATCTCAGGTATAGTAAAAGGTTAAGATGATATTTTTTCGTGGGTATGATATTATTTCTTTTGATGAAACTTTATTTTACTTGGATAACATTTTAGGATATAATAATCTTTGATCTTTGATGTCTTTTTCAGTGTTACTGATAAGATCTGTTTTGGAAATAACTCCTGCTACTGTGATTTAAATTCCCATGGGGAGTTATGCCTATATTATCTCATATTTTTATAATAAATATAGAACAAGTGAAAAATAAGACTTCAATAAATATTTCTCAACCAGTTATGATTTTTACCTCTCCAGACATTTCTAGGATGGTTTTGTGAAGGAGTATAGCCGATATATTTTGTTAAGATGTTTCTTCACTTTTCATGATGAAAAATTTTTACATAGTCTGTCCGATGATAAATTTTGGAAAATGGTAAATAATGGAGGATACACAAAGGAGAGCGACACCAAATTATTATTTTTTTTTTTTTTGGGGGTATTCAAGGTGGACAGAGTGAGGAATCAATACAAAATACAATCTCCCACTAAATATCCAATAACTTTCACAACACAAGTTCAATAATCTGCCTGCCAAGTAGAATTGTGATGCTACTATGAGTATTGTGCGAGTGTCTGCCAAAAGAAAAAAAAAATTATACAACAGACTGGACAGTTCCTGAAAGCAAGGAAATGCAATTTGAGGCCCAACAGAACTTTGGTTCAATATATAAGATGCTGAAGCATTTATGGTAACACAGCCTCTGTCAGCACTCCTTACATCAGCTATCAACAGTTCGTTACACACTCCAAGGGAATAAAAATATAAAAGCCAATTTTAAAGTTAGCTATTATAAGAAAAGAAAAGGGAAATTACAAGATGTCAGCTATAATTTAGCTGGGCATAATAGAATGGCCTTTATATCTAGGATAATCCTACCATCCATCTATTAGGAACCTAGCTAAAGCTAGACTACCGAAGGTAGGCTCAAGTATTTCTCTCATTACACCCAGAAAAATCTCCCTGCCATGGTGAGGCAGCATATCAAGATCCAAAAGAAATTTTGAGCTAGTTATTTTTAAAAAATAATTGTTATTGCAAACAATTCAAAACATTTCTTAATAGTAAAATCATATTGTGGAACTGAAAATTTTCCAACATAGGGAAACAAATATAAACTTGTACTATCATATGGCCTACGATGTTAGTGCTAATTTCCTATAAAAATGTTTAAAAAAAAAGGAGTAATCTTAATTAAAATTTATGTTAAAAAGTTTTAATAGATCTTGTACTTAAAAAAACAAACATTTTCAGCATTAATGCATTTAAGATGCACAAAACATTTATCCAAACTTAAATTAATAACAAGTTTTTGAAAAATTTTATATCTTCATTATTTTTATTAGAATATCTTTTGAAACAGAATTATACATAATACATTCAAGCTTTTACACTAACTTAAAAATCTCTTTTTACACTATTTTTTAATAAAATCATTATTCTCACACTTTCCTGCACTTTTGTTGTCAAGATCCAATTATTTTAAAAACAATTTGCAGATTTAATATGTTTGCAAACATAAAATCCTTTTCGAAAAACCAAGGGAAAACCGAAGTAGGAAACTTATATCAATAGGAAAAATAAAATGGTCTATTGAGCATTATATAAAATCAAGACAAAGATTTTATGATTATGCTGTTAAGTCAGGCTCCACCTTTACTAGAATTGTATGATCACAATTCTTATTTAATGAAAATGGATGAAAAGAAAAGTTCAGATAATCTACAATATCTTATTATATACAAAGCTTCTTAAAACTTATATCTTATTATATAATGCATATTTTCATACCAAAAAAATTATAAGTACAAAGCTGTTATACTTACTAAAAGCTTTGGATTCAGCAATTCTTTTATGTAATAATTGCATAAATTCCCTTCTCGCTTCTTGTTTTCTTTTTAAAGTTCTAATATATTTTGTTGTCTTCTTTAAGATTTCAATTCTTGATGACTAAGATTAAAACAGAAAATTCCATTTAGAAAAGAAAAAGAATGCATAATTATATTAAGCATAACAATTTTCAAATTCTGAAATAAGCAATTCGAAAATATTTTCATCTGTGGTCCCTGACTAAGAACATGCTGTGATATGCAAACGATTAGCTTTTCAGTGCATTCAGACAAAGCAGGCACCGGTAGCGACACCTAGAATGTGTTTAAATAAGGAAATTGTTCAGCCATCTCATACACAAATTGCATTTGAACGTTGTTGTCTGGTGAAAAGTTGTTGTGATGCCTCATGTAACAAGTAGAAACGCGTACCAGCACGTTTCCGAGTTTGATAAGGGTTGAATTGTAGCGTACCGGGATTGCGGTTTATCGTATCGCAGTATTGCTGCTCGTGTCAGTCGAGATCCAATGACTGTTAGCAGAATATGGAATCGATGGATTCAGGACGGTAATACTGAATGCCCTTGCTGGATCTCAATGGCCCTCTATCACTAGCAACCGAGAAGAGAGGCATGTTACCCTCATCGCTTTACTGGATCTTGCAGTCACATTGCGAGCCCTCCGTCAAGAATTGGGGTAATTTGCAAGACAACAAGTGTCTGCACGAACAGTTCGACGACGAAGTTTGCCGCAGCATGGACTCTCAGCTCGGAGGCCATGGCTGCGGCTACCCTTGACACTGCTTCACACACAGGGGCGTCTTCAATGGTGTGATCAACAACGAACCTGGGCGCACGAATGGAGAGACGTAATTTTTCCAGATAAATCCAGGTTCTGTTTACAGCTTCAAGATGGCATCCGTGTTTGGCAGCATCGTGGTGAACGCACATTGGCAGCGTGTATTCGTCATCCTCATACTGGCCCATCACCTGGCGTGATGGTATGGGATGTTATTGGATACACGTCTCTGTCACCTCTTGTTCGCATTTGACGGCACTTTGAATGTTACATTTCTGGTGTATTATAACCCGTGGCTCTACCCTTTATTCGAGCCTTGCGAAACCCTACGTTTCAGCAAGATAATGCACGACCGCATGTTGCCGGTATTGTACGAACCTTCTCTGATACGGATAATGTTCGGCTGCTGCCCTGGCCTGCACGTTCACCAGATCTCTCGTCAATAGAAAACGTCTGGTCCATGGTTGATGAGTGACTGTCTCGTTACCATACGCCAGTCACTACGGTTGATGAGCTGTGGCATCGTGTTGAAGCTGCACGGGCATCTGTACCTGTACATGTCATACAATCTCTGTTTGACTCAATGCCCAGGTGTATAAATGCTGTTATTACTGCCAGAGGTGTTTGTTCTGGGTACTGATTTCTCAGGAGTCTATGCACCCAAATTTCTTGAAAATTTAATAATTTATTTCCAGTATAATATATTTGTCCAATAAATATCATTTTGTTATCTACATTTCTTCCTGGTGTAGCAATTTTAATCGCCAGTAGTGTAGTTTAACTTTCACATATTACAAAACTCTGGTTGCCAAATTGGGCGATTTTATAATTGCAAAAAACATTCTAAATTTTACCATTTGTGTCGAGTTATTATTGATTAGCTATTGTTAACTAAACTCGGTTTAAAACTATTCCATCTCTTTATTCAATTCATAAAAATTTTTTAAAATTTTTTTAACACTTACTGTCCATTTACTATCAGAAAAATATAATTCAGCTAATACAGCCATAATTTTAACAATCAGTTATATCAAAATACTTTTGTAAAAAAAGCTCATTTACTGAATTCAGACTATTTCATACTCATAGATGGTTATAAGATTTGCTACTAACAAATAATATTTTTTAAATAGTTAAATCGAAGTAAGAATCATTTAATAACAACCCTAAAGAAATTAAATTAATTAGTCTATAAAAAGACAGTAAGCCAATTAAGATAGAACATCCTAAGCATATTCGGCACCATCAAGGATGTATAAAACAAAAGAATATGGCAAAAATTGCGAGTAGCTCAAAATTTCAACTAAATTCCTTTGCAATCCTCTGAAATTGCATCATGGTCTTCCAGAATACCTCAATTTATGAATTCCGTTTATAGAGGGATACTTTTCTATTAGTGGCACAGAAAATAGACTCACTGTTGCAAAATGAGAGGAAATTTGATCTTAGAATGCTATGTTTATAGCTGGTCTGCATATGACATTTTCACTCTCAATTACCAATAAAAATGACCAAGTATGCTTTATTAACATTATAATAAGCCATAGTAAAATATATACATATGAAAAAGTTTACCTTTTCTCCTGGATTTTTTTTTGGTAAGCACCTATCCAATCTATCAAAGCAAGTTTTTAAAAAATTTCTACGGTTTCTTTCCAAGCTGTTGTGATGTGCCCGTCGGTTTACACCCTTTATAAGGAAAATAAATTAAACATTTAGGAAGATTAATAATTATATGAAATTTAATTTATTACATATATTATGTCAATATATATTTTCTTAACATACAATGGCATAAAGAAAAATTGACATTTCAAAATTAAAACAAGTTGGACTTAATTATATAGAGTGGTTATAAATAAAGTATCCCTGTTCAAAGTATCATAGAAAATATAGTCAATATTATGAAAGAATTTTCAAATTTTTTGAATTTCAAAACAAAGAAAAGCAAATAGCATCAAGAAAAAAGTTATATAAATGACTGATAAGGAAAGAAACAGTGATAATACTTCTTTGGAAAATATAATTCAACAAAAAATTTCAACTGAAATTCTCATTAATTATGAATTAAAAATGGTACAAGCAACCATTAAATTGTCCTAAACCTAGAGAATATAAAATTTTGGCAAGCCTTTTACATATGTACCATATGCCTTTAATAAAAGACGTCACTTTTGAAGAGATCCCCCCTCAAACAATTTCAATAATGTTTGAACAAACATTTGACAATCACAATGGGACTCTCATTGCTTGATTATCCTTATTATTGTAATTGTTTTGCAAGAATGACAAAGACATTGTTAGTGCACTTATCTAGCACAGATGTTTCATATTGCTGTACCCAGGACCTCCAAAAGCATGTGGCACATGGAGAATATATTTACAATAGACTGAAAGCTTTTTAACTAGGTCAAAGTTGAAAATTTCCCTAGATTAATAAATTTATTAGGTAGACCAACCTAAATGAAATGAGAAATTCAAACTGTAATAAGACAATTAGATTTTGCCTTATGCAACAGTTATACAAGGATTTACAGGAAACTAGAAAATCATTTATATAAAACCTTGTGTCACAAAAGTTACCAGCTTCTAATTCAGATATTTCTGAAAACTACATTACTTGCTTATATAGATAGGATTTCTGTAAAACTTTAGTCAGTCAGGAGCATTGCACATTGCAGGCCCGTTTGAAATACTCTAAATAAAGACATTTTAGAAACAACTTAGACCCCCTTACCATTTCAGCACTTAATGAATAGCACATCATACAATATGCTTAATACATGGCATTTTATTACTGCTACAGAAATCATAAGAATGTGTTTCAGAATTGAAGAAATAAATTTTAATAAACGTGGCATTTAAAAACATGAAATTTTTATTATAGGCAACATCAGAATGTGTATTTCAAATAGCACAAATAAATCTAACAAGTTAACATAGAAACACTTCCAATGACATGTCTATTCAGAAAGCATATTGCACAATGAAAATATTTGTATTAATATCACATAAGAAATCAGTTCCTAGAACTTTTCTGCAAGTTTTATATATCTGTATATTCTTAAACAAAATTTTATTAGAATTAATCTCAATACAATAACAATGTTGTCAAACTACTGTGTATATTATTATACATTACATGAAAGAAAAGATACATACATGGCGGACTTCACCTACATTTCCTTCATCATAATCATCGCTCTGCAAGAAAAACAAGCTCAGATATAGGTGGGAATATATATACACACGCATATATATAAATAATTTGCTGTCAATCAATCTAAGAAATACATGTTATAAATTTTGTTTTCAAAAAAAATAAATAAAAAGTAAATGTTACATCAGGACCTGTCAGATATAACATTTCTATAAATAAAATTTGTTTTTTTTTTATATATAAGCTTTAATACATAAAGGTCGGAAACATTGTTTTTATATTTAGATACTGATGCATTTTCTTTTTTTATTTTCCAAGATTTCTTATTTCTGGGATTTATAGTCAGGTTCATTATTTATTCTATAACATTTGCACTTATTGTCATGATTGACTATGGTTTAAATTGTGTTTATTTTTCTCTTAAAAAGCTGATTTTCTTGCAACAAACTTTATTAAAATTAAAGTAAAAACAATATAAAACAAACACTTTTTAACTCAAGTCATAAAATTTCTAGAAAGTATAGATAAAAAAAAAAATTCATAACATTTTTTATAGGGATCATTATGTATTAATGAAGTGTTTATCAATCCTACATTACTTTACAAGTTGCGATTAATTTAAAATGACATCTAATATTAGTTCAATAATTTAATTCATTTTAAGGCTATATCAGCAACAGAATAAAATTGAAAAAAATAAACTGTGTATACATTTCAAAACTACCCGCAAATTTGCAATAGCCTGCGATAACAGAATGGCATAGAACCTGAAAATATTATTTTTAAACGTTTTGAATATGAAAATATTTTTACTCCAAGCACAAAATGCTAGTCAACACGTTTACCTTGTTTAGTAATGTACTTTACCCCAGCTTTTAAAGAGATGCCATCACATTTTTTTGGAGTGTTCTATTCACAGAATTTATCATTCCATAATGAACTATTTCATCACAAATGGGTCTTTTGTCATAAAAATAAAACTATAGAAAACATATGAAATGTAAAAACTTATTCATTTTGATTTTTTTTGTTTATTTATTAGATATAAATTTCCAAATTTTTTCACTAGTATGATTTACATCCGAAAATTCTGATATTTAACGCATCTTGCATCAACAATCAAGTAGATGGGAGATCACATGTACAAAATGTACAATCAGGCCTTTACCAATAAAAGTCTTTCATCATACGCAAATAGAATATGAGGAATATTGATATGTTATAAAATTTAAGTTTTTCCATACTTTGGTCTAAAAATTAAAAGCAGTTTTTATGTTGTTGTTTCTTATCCCACTTGGCTGGCCAAGCCCACACGTGCTCATGATTGAAGGGGAAGGAAGCAGCTTCTGTTGTGATGGAGCACCCGTAGGTAGAAGCCTGACTTTTGCTCCGTGACGCTCTTACAGTCATAGGAGACCGGGACCTACGGCTTAAAGTGGATTCCGAACCACTACAAACATCCATGGCACCGCCGGGATTCGAACCCGAAACCTGTGGCACCGAGCGCCAGACACTCGGCCCCAAATTTTGCCAACGGCACGCGGTGTTCACCCACCCAAGTACTGACCGCGCCCAAAGATGCTTGACTTCGGTGATCTAACGAGAACCGGTATATTCAGCATGGTACGGCCGTTGGCTCAGCAGTTTTTATACCCTATATAATAATTAATTTATAATCCTAATATTATATTTATATTTGCATAGCCAATTTTAGAAGTAAATTATAGCTACTAAAAAAAATTTCTTACAATTTAAAAACAATTTTCATATATTTTATTATAAGCATATTAATACTTGATGTTTAATTTTTTGATAAAAAAAATGCATATTTATCTTTTAAATATTATTATTAAATGCCATTTTTTTCCCCTTTACATATATTTCTGAAGAACTCTTCATAATTGTTACAGTAAGCTCCATAAGCGTAACAAAATGTTTTATCAGAACAAAAAATTGAATTCGGAATAGGAACCAAATTCAGGAAATTCCAAAAATATGAAGTTACTCATACTCTGAAAATTTCATGCAGCATATTATATAAATACGCTATTCTTTTACATTTTTTCTACATTTGAAATAAATACGTTGAAAAAATTCATTTGATTACTGTAGACAATGCAAGAAACATTATATATAGAGATGAATATTTGTAATTTTATGTTGAAGTTGGAGGAAGGGAATTCCAATGTGTTTCAAGAACAATTTTTCAATGTTCGATATGTAGTTTAGAGAACTTCAATGCTAATCCCGAATGGAGATAATTGTGTACTGAAATTTCTGTTAATTACTTCCTGCTACCGATTTAAAAGAATTTCTTGCTATCCACAATGACACTTATACAGTGGTATCCTCAAAAAAGAACATTTTTTCACCAAGTTAAGCAACGCCAATTCCAAAAACTACAATCTTAATGGCCACTTTTGTATAAATTTATTCTTGAAGAATTAGTGATCACATTTAAGACTCAGCTTTGTAAAGCTAATATAGCTTTTTTACTACTTTCAGCATATTCATAGCATGGTCAACTTAGGTTACATCAAATATACTGTCATGATTACAACTCACTTTACATGATACAGAAAAATGAAAATACTTACATGAGATTCATCATCCATACTTTCATAATCATCAGACTAAAAAATAAAATAAAATATTATATATATAATAAATTTAAATTACACATGCAGATAAAATTAATAAAAATAAAATAATAAAAATTCAGATTTAAGGAAGAGAATTAGGGTGAACATTTTAATGCAGTCTCACAAACTACTTAAGCAATTTAGTAAACTAGAAGGGAAAAAAAGTTGTATCTACAGAATAAGAATAATTAGTTACATTTTATGGCATTATATCTGCAATTGGGAAAACTCTCCTTGCTTTTAGAAAATTCCTCTCACTTTTATTTTTGAGGATCTAACTGGAAGTCTGACATTTGAGAAATGAATGTATGACAAAAGAGCTATTTCCTAATGTTTTGCAAAATATATTACTGGTAGAATTTTAAATCTGAGGTATGGAATTTTCTATAATTTGGCACTCTGTTTATTTGGGGGCATTTTGCACCACCACAATATTTTGTACTTTTATAAGTATTCCCCTTTGCTATTTTAATACTTCGTTATTGTTAGTTCTCCGCAAAAAAAAATTTAGTTTGGACAAAATTAGTTCATTTTTAAATTCTAAATTTAAAAAATTAAGTTGGGGGGGGCATATACACAACATTGCGAGAAACAGTCAACCTGTGAAATAAGTAAACGATAATTCTAACAGGTGCACTTAACTTGAATATTGGGGATGTTTCCCGAAAAGGAGCCCGACATATTAAAAACGATTACGAAATTTATTGTTTATTTTCTTATTCAAAATTTATTATCCATACTAGCCAACTTCGTTATTATTTTAAAAATATAAATATACATACATCACTATTTTCAGAAGATCTACTTTCGTTGTGATCATCACCATTGTCAATATATTTACGACGAATACGAGCACTACTCATTTTAATTGTATATAACTAAAACAATTTCGCAAAATACGCACGTGTTTATATAGACAAACTAGTAGCAGTCAAAAAACAGGCTTGACTTCACTTCACTTGATTTTCAGATAAAGAAGCTAATGCGAATATAAATCTTAAATTTTCCTATTACTTTCAAGAAGTAATCAAAATAATAATAATAATAATTAAATAAAAGAGGAAATAAGAAAATAAAAAAGATCCTCAGATAATCAGTCGAGTTTGTCTGTTTCCAACAATATTAAATAAAATTTTAAATGTGGTGTTGTATAGAATTTCTGACATTAATTAATACGAATTTAACACACAAAAAACTACTTAATTTTTCGCAGAAAATTTATTATTGATATAGTTTTTTAATAAGGCTTGTATCTCATATCAAATAACCAGTAATAGGAAAAGACTTAATCTAAAAGCATCTTTCAGTTTCTCTTTGTATGTCATATTTAGTGCAGTGAAATAAAATATGTTAATCTATTTCCTGTTAACGGCTTCATTTATTCTGTTAAGTTCTCAACACTATCTAGCTATTCTTTCCCACCCAGCCAACGATTTAATCATTTCTGTTTTATTTCTTTTCCAATCTCTCTACCCAGTATATTTAACTTCCTTTTTGTGCTTTTCCAGTTACTCATTCATGTTATTTTAATTCTCTCCCATATATTTTAATTACTTTCATCTCTGATTATTAAAATAATAAAAACTCACTCTATTAAACTTTCTTTTAGTATTTGGGCAAGATTCCTTTTAGTCTTTACCGCTTTCTTTCCTCAGCAATGCTCTTTCATCATTCCAATGGACAATCCAAGATAGAAGCTAACGGCTGCTGCGCAGCCACGGACCTTCACCAAAACTCAAATCATCAACCCTGTTAATGGCAACTTGGGCATATTGGAATAGATGTTAATCCAAATGTATTGAATCTAACTTTAGAATGATAGGTTTTGGTACGAAATCTTGAGATAAATACTTTTCTATTGATAGATAAGAAACAATAAGTGTGTTTCTTACCTATTGGGGTATATTCTCTCTAATTGGGGTATTGTTGTTGATCAGACTAACCTGGATATTTTAAAACTATTTGACATGCTATCGCCCAGTCATACCATACATTTTCAGTGGATTCCTTCTTATGTTGGGATCGAAGGGAATGAAAAAGCAGACTCCTTAGCCAAATCCGCAGCTGACGAAGATGCCAGTCATTTGCCTGCCCAGTTTCGTTACGATAATTTCCGATTGGTGCATCCTTTGTGTTTAAGTGTGAAATACTTGTTTTTATCAAATCTTTGAAATGACTAGCTATTTCGATACTTAATTCAGTTGGGAAAAAGAAAATGTTGCACTTTACCACTGCCTACAGAAATCTCATTAATTCTTTAAGCATATCTATTTCAGAGAGGAATATACATTTTCAGAATGTGTTACATTAAGGTTTTAGGACTGGAATCCTTAAATTTTCTGAACACAATGCTCCCTGGTAGGCATATGCACATAAACTTATATACATTTGTGAACTACTTTAAATATCTTATTGATCAATGTGCTGGCTAGTTTTAAATGGGCAATTTTTGTAATTATGGAACAAATTTTTCTATAAAATGATTTAATTTTATTTAAGAAATATTTAAATAATTATTTGAATTTTTAACTTTTAAGTCATTTGATTCCCAATACCTAACTTCATAGCAGAAAAAATATTTTGCAAATAAAATAATCTTTATTAATTTGAAGTCAAACAATTTCATTTTATTAAGTACAATATTTTATTTGTCTTCCACATAATGTAATAAATTCATTTTAAGACATCAATTTTAAATTGAGTAATTATATATTTATTCTTATATGTACATATTACTTCAAGTGATTTAATTTACCTGAAACTGTTCAAAACCCTTTCCAAGAAATTAGATAATTTTCATTAGCATTCTGAACTTCTACAATAAAACTGTTTTTATTTTATTTGCAATTATATTATGTAGTTTCAACCATATTTATCCTCTTAAACATGTAATATATTAATGTAATTTATTGCAAGCTAAATTTGAATTTTCATTGCTGTAAATATTAAATTTTTATATGTCAATCAATCATTTTTTTTATGTGTGTATCAAAACAAATTCATATATGCTAATAAAAGAATACACAGACACAAGTTAAATTTCAATTAGATATTTATTTTTAAAAATGCTTTAATAAATACAGATACATATATGGAAATCATTACAAAAAGATGTCAGCTTCTTGAACATCGCCAGAGGTGATCCAAACTATAAACAAAACACAATATCTTGCTTTTCTATTGATTATTTAAAACTATTTGGATACTTTTTGTTTCATAAATCTTGTTTATTTTATATATATTCTCTAAATAGAAAAGTATTGCATTCTCGCACTAGAGATTATTATGCACATCAAAAATAAAATTTATCTAAACACAACTATTAAAATTGTCTTTTTGAAGACAACTTGGGAAAGTTATTTGCCAATGGCTACCAAAATTTAATATATCTTTTAAAAGTAAGCATCATTTGGAGCATTACCTAATGGATTATAATATTCAAACATTTTGCATTTTATATTTGCTATAAGTAATATCCAATGGCAATTCATATTTACAGGAATTAATAAGAAATTAATTTTTAATATATTATTAATCCAAGAAAAATATAAAATGTTTGTCCTAGATTGAAATTATCAGAACCTTTTAATCTTTTATTAGAATTAGGAAATGAAAATGTTTCTTGATGTTTCAAAAAACTGTATAATTTTTTTTTATTCGGAAGAACATATGAACGAGGGTCAATATGTAAAGGATTAGTTTTTACATTTATAGCTATGAGCACTCCAGCTACCAATGTGTTATGAGAATTTAGTACAGTGTTAAGCATCAATTCTCCAACTTGTAGATTTTCACCTAATTCTAATACAGTAGAACCTTGATAAGTCGAAAACCTCCAAAACTAGAAAATTTTTTTGTTCCCTTCAAGCACCAAAACCTTCATTACTCGAAATTTCAACCCTCTATATGTCGAAATAATTAGTCAATCCCCACAAGCCATTTTGGTTTATATTTGCTCTCCATAACCCGAAAAAAAAAAAAAAAAAAAAAATTGGACCTATGTATCTCGAACATAGCAATGTTTGATTTTACAACTCGATCATTTGAAACTAATTACCTCTACAGTTCGAAGAAAAATAAGTTACCGACTTTAAGGATTTGCCGACAATGCATGTCATTGTTTCTTAGAAAACAATGTATAAGTATACAGTAAATAAAATAAATTCTTATTATTGTTATTGATTTCTTTTGAACTCTAGCGAAGCAAGTCTTTTTGTCTATTGCAAAAATATCAGAAGTAGTTTGGTTTTACAGCAATTGGCTTTACCTTTTTTAACAACACTATACAAATAATATTGTCAAAAAATGAGTGCTGTGAAACATTGTCAAAAGAAGAAAACTCAAAATAAATTAGAAAGAATCTAAACCTCTACAAGTTGAATAGTTCCTTACAAAATCTGTATGAGTCGAAATCCTCCATAAGTTGAAAACTCTATAACTCGAATTATTTGCCGTCTCCCTTGTGGTTCTACTGTACATAATCGCTTACACTCTTCTTTCTTAGATACATAACTTAATAGTTTGTTATACTTCATTGTGAAATCATGAGAAGTTTCTAATTATTATCCATATCAATGAAATTACCAACAGTTTGCATTCTTGTATTAATAGATAATATATGAACTTTATGAATATGTTTACATAAACTATTGATATTGTTAATATTGTAATTACATTTATATTGATGACCACATGGTGGTACACATTTAATGTAACAGCGATCTAAAAGGAGACAAATTTTATTAATTGTACTGCATAAGATTTCAATTTATTACACTGAAAGTTAACCTCCCAAGAATTGCTTTTGATTGGAATAACATCCCCATCTGCTATTTTAATTCCCTTATAGCTGGTTAGTCATTAGATTATTAAAAATCTCTTTACACTATGGATAAAACCAAAAATGGACTTTATAGGTTTTGTCCTTGTTTTTTAATGCAAAAAAAGGCATATTAATTTTTATAAAAGGCATTATAATTTCTTTTCAAAAGAGATGAAACTTCTAACCATGCATTGCTAATTTCATTTTTTACAGTAGGATGTCTTTTAGAAATATCTTTTTCACAACAATTAGATTCATTTTTAAAATCACCCAATGTAGTAGAAGGTAGCTTAGGTTTCTGGTAGAATATTAAATGGTTTAAATATGTACTGCTTGATATATATGATTTTAAATTTCTTAAAACAATAAAAAGATTTTGAAGAATAACTCTTTACAAAGTTCACATTTTTGGAGAAATTTGGTACTTACTACTACCTCACACAAGATTTTTTTTCAGTATATTAGATAAGACTGACAATGCACAGGGAAATATAAATGAAGAATTAAAGCAGAAAAAAGAGTTAGATTGTGTAACAGATAAAGAAAGATAATACTGAGATTGATGTACCAATATATGAATTAGAAATCTTAATAAGAGCAAGCAGAAAATATTTTGAAATTCATATTAAATAATTTAATAAAGTGATTAGTGAAAAAAAGAAAGGCCAGACAAAACAGCAGCATGTATAGGAGTAAATGCAAACTTTCTTACCAGCATAGCAGCAGAAACAGTCGCTGGAAACTCTGGGATAGAATTTGTTTGTATCCAAGTAATCTTTTATAAAGATTTCTTATCACATTTTCCACAAGAACATTGCAAAATCATCAATTTTAAAGTTAAGCGTATGAGTTCAAAAATATTTGTCGAGGTACACAAATATACTTAAGACACAAAATTTCAATCATATACAATTTGAATAAGCTTTAACTGTATATAAATAAGTGTTATAGAAAGTGCAAAGTCATGTTAATTAACAATCTTACATAATCTTGTGTCCTCATGAATAAATCAATATTATTTTAACAATTAGTTTGAGCTCACCTTTTGTATTGACTGCACAACATTTGAATTACATATGGCATTTTTTTTAAATGAGAGGGAAAGCAAGAATAAAACAAGTCAATCACTGCAGTACAGATGAATATGGATTAGAAGTATTTAAAAGAAACAATAAATTAAAAATTATAACACAAAAGAGCATAAACAATGGATTAAGCAAACTATCGGCAAGATGTAAAGCAGCAAATTAGACATTGCTATATATACAGGAACAGTCATTGGACAATCTGGAATACAGGCTACTTGTCTGTCAGATGATGGGGATTTTTTTTTTTTCAAGAAAGTTTTAAAAATATAATACCATAGTAATTTAACTTTTATTTTTCTCTAACTACTAGTAGTCAGAGGAGCAAGTATTGTATTTTTTTGTTTAAGAAAATTTTAAAAATATAATATAGTAATTTAACTTTTATTTTTTTAGCGGAAATGCCTTTGATTACTAGCAGTCAGAGGGGTATGTATTGTAATTTTTTATTCAAGAAATGCATTTTAACAATATCATATTACTGTAATTTTTGTTCAAGAAAGTTTTAAAATATAATACAATAGTTAAATTACTATTATTTTTTAGGGGAAATGTCGAGTACTAGTATTCGAAGGAGTAAGTATTGAAATTTTTTTATCTAAAAAAGTTTTAAAAATATAATACATTAGTTAAATTATTATAATTTTTTTTAGGAGATAGGTCGAGTACTAATACTCGAAGGAGTAAGTATTATAATTTTTTATATAAGAAAGTTTAAAAAAATTTAATACATGTTATTACATTTTAATAATATTAACTTTTATTTTTTTAGCAATTTCTTGTTCACATATGTATATTATTGTAACTTTTATAGTTTTAAAATACTGTTGTAATATTTCTATTTATTATAATTTTATATATATTTTAATTAAATTTTTTATTTTTATTGTAGAGAGTCCTTACAGTAGAAATATTCATTTCTATTTATTGTATTATTTTAAGAACTATATTTTATATTACAATTTTACTTATACAATATGTTTTAGTATCGTAAGCTTTTGACAACAGTAAGTAAAGTTTTAAATTTACTAAATAATAATTTTTGTAGTAGATAATATTAGTATTAAAATGTAATAAAGTAACTTTTATTTTTTAGCGGAAACACCATGTTTTTATAGAAGTATTGCAATACATTTTATTTATTACTTATTTTTTTTTATTTTAGCAATATAAACTTCAAACAACAGTAAGTAATAAGTAACATTTTAAATCGTATTTTATTATTCATTATCATGAATTATTGTAATTACAACACAATGATGATATTTATTGTATTTTTTATATTTCTTTTACTTGAAATTTGATTAAATTTAATTTCAAGACATCTTTTCAATAAGAGTAAGTATTTTTATTGTAACTTTTTTTTTTTAATTATACAATTATCGTCAGCTGTAAAGTTTTAAAATAGTTTACTTACTAAATTAATTTATTATGTTTTACTAAATTAATGTTAATTTTTAGATGAAGGTGCTACTCAAACATTCCGACCACGTAAGTATATAATATTGTAATTTCCACAAATTTGATTAAATTAATTGAATTCTTCTTTCTCAGTACAAATATATATTTCTATTTATTGTAACTTTTTAAAAATTATCCTTTCATATTATTGTCAACTTCTAATGCTTTTTAAATACATTTTATCTATTACTTATTATAGTTGTATAAAAAACATAAATAATATTTTATTTTTTTAGGGACTTCCACTATTAAAAAAAAACGTTTTGAAAAATGACATTTGGCGATTGGGCAAAGTGTTTGTAAGTTTTTATTAAATGATATATTGTATATTAAGTATAATATTTTTTCAAAATAAAATTAATCTTTACAATATTATAGAAAATCCGATGGGAGAATAGAAGAGCTTGCGCAGATAACCGAAGAGGAATACGGATTAATTCTCTAAATTATTGAAATTGGAGAAAAAGTTGCAGAGTAATTATAATTTATTTGATTTTAATGTATGTTAATTATTCAAGTAATTATAATTTATTTGATTTTAATGTATGTTAATTATTCGAGTAATTATAATTTGATTTTAATGTATATAGTTTATTTGATGTAATGTAAGATATTAAACTAAAATTTTAGTTTAATATGTTTGTTTTAAAATTTTTACAGGAACTCCAGACAAAATTGGAAAGAATAGAAATTTCTTTACGAAAAAACTTGTATTTTCAATTCAATTAAAAATTATTTTATTAACATTTAAAAATCGTTTTTTATTTGAATGGTATATGTATTTTCAATTCAATTAAACATTATCCGTTTGGTGTGACTTGCATTGCGATATGCTGCAGACGAGTGAAAAAGCCATGCGTGTGTCTCAAATGAGATCACTAATTATTCAAGAATAAATTTGTACAAAAGTGGTCGCCAAGATTGTAATTTTTGGAATTGTTATTGCTCAACTCTCGGCGACTCTATAAAAAGACCTTTTTTTTTTTTTTTAAGGATAATACAGTATAGGAGTGATGGCCGATTAAGATCTCGGCCACCTGGTGGCTCTGGCATTCGGTACCACATCGGTTCGAATCCCGGCGGTGCCATGGATATTTGTAGTGATTCGGAATCCACTTTAAGCCATAGGTGACATAGAGGCCAATCAGACTTCTCACCCACATTATTCTCAATTGTAAGGGGGCAATTTAGCTCAAGGCACAGTGATGGGATGGGATGTGTAATGTGGTGTGGTAGTAGTATAGGAATGACTGTAGGTTAGAATGAAATTACTTTAAATCTGTAACATCACCTTTTAGGCATTATCAGGAGTTTCGGCACCCAATCATCTTCGTTCAGGATTAGCACTGAGGTTCTTTGAACTGCATGTCGAATTTTCAAAAATTGTACATAAAACAAGTTGGAACCTTCGTCCAACTTTGCTGCAACATAAAATTAGAAATAGTCATCGCTATATATGTTTCTTACCATTATCTACAGATTAATTAACAGAGTTAATTTTTTCGACATACTTATTTTAAATGTTGATAATTTAATATTTTTGTAGAAGAATAGAGTATTTTCATAATACTATATGTAGCATGAAATTTTCACACTAGGAAGCAACCCTTTTTTCACAATATAAATAACATCACATTTTTGGAATTTCCTTAAAATTTTAAAGTTTTTCTATTCCTAATCCAGTTTCTTGTTGTGATAAAACATCTTGTATTAGGACTGCTCCAATTATGAAGATTTTTTCCGAAATATATGTAAATGGGAAAAAAAAGTGTTTTTTGAATAGACATGGCATTGGAAGTGTTTCCATGCAAACTCTCTGGTGCGTGCATTTTAAGCTGCATCTGCTGAATGATTGGTCATATGCTACAAATCCAATACCACACCCTCCACCAAATCTACATCTACCAATAATCAATCAAAGCCCTTGCCGAAACTCACCAAATATTATGACACCAACAAGTTTGAGGCATTGGCGTCTTTTGTCAGTTCCAATGATATAAAGAGAAATAAATCTCTCGCAGATCTCACCGATTCAGAAAATTCAGACATGCTGGTATACGATGCCACTGACATGGTTTTAGAATAAACAAATTTCAATTCGATCACTATCTGATTTTATCTGTTTTTATACATTTTGTCTTCTATTGCAATTGTCATTTTAGTCTTTCAACCATTCTTATATTGTTACGGTTTATTTTTACTGGTTAATGCAAAGTGAGTAACGTCTGTGCAGCGCTTGCCTTAAGGCATCCAAGACAGCTGTCTAAGCGTTTGCCAGCTGCATTAGAAAAAAAAATGATGTATTTTGATACTAAAGCTACATTACAAAGTCAATTACAGATCTTACAAATTATGAAGAATGAATAAATTTGTGGATATTTGGTAACACCGTTCCGATGCAATAGCAAAATAAAAATTCATGTCTTACTATTTCCCTCACTGTTACATTCACTATGTAGGAGCATTGTCATGGCTTTGCGAGCAGCTATGATTTTTCTCGAGCATTCTGGAAATTCTGCTCCACCGCGATGCAAATGTTCAATTCCAATCAGTCTGAATTGCGTATCTCTTTCTGTGGCTATCGAATCTTTCGTCAATGGGTATATTGTAATTTGAGTGACATTGGGAATTCACTGTGTTAAATATTCGAGACAGTAGATTTATACAGAATCATGGATCAATTCTAAGGCTGTAAGCGAGCATTAGATGATAAAGAAACTGGTAGTACACAAATAAACACAGAAATATCAAGAAAATGTTTTCCAGAATATTTAAATTTACCAAAACTAGAATTTTATAAACTACCAATGCATAATGAACAAGCAGCAATAAATACAATTATGAACACGTAGGAATAAAAATACATTTATTTAATTAAAAGAAGACTATTAACAAATATAAAATAACCAAGTTTCCAGCTTATTTATTCTTCTTCAGAACTACTGTCTGAATTACTATCCAAGTCAAAATCAAATTCCACTTCACTAAAAGGAGATGATTCAAGTACCTGTTGCCGTTTCATCAGAGCTGCAAAAGCTGTTTCATCATTCTCTTCTTCTACTATGTGCTGTTCCTTACCTAGGGGGAAAAAATTGAAATTATAAACAAATCTAAATAAAAATCATTTCTAACATTGCTTTTTAATTTTATATTAAAAATACATATAAAGAGTAAAATTACCTGATATGACTCAGACAATTTGGATTCTAATATTTGTCAAATGAATTTATACAGGACACAAGTTTTTAAAAATTTTTATCTGAATAAAATTATTTTATCAGAAAACTTTTCACACTGGCATTTTTGGATTCAAAACCTTCATCTGTATTATTTGAAGATTGCTATTAAAATATTACAGCACTGAAAACATAGTTTATTAAAAAAAGACAAATAGTCTTATTGATTATTTATATTTAATATCGTAATTTGTTTCCATGTAATCAGCTGGTTAAAAGTGAAAAATAAAATTTAGATAGTTGTGCAGATTATATATATCTTAGATCACATTTAAAAAATATAACCAAAAAAATTGGTAAGGATTCCATCCTATTTGTATGAGTCATTCTGGTGATAGAGACCATTCTTCAGTTAATCAATGCAAAGAAATTAAGGACGTAACAAATAAAATCATGAATTACGAATTTTTATATAAGACTTCTTCGTTGTAATTTTCATACAACAGCACTATTTGTATATTTTCAAACTAATCCCTGCCTTGTGTCCTATAAGGTAATTTTTTTTTCTTATGCTACCATCCAGCTACTATGAAAATATTCCACATGCTGTTCGTAACAGCAGGTTCAACTTTTAATCACTTTAAAAAATGCAAGTGGAAAATAGAAATGTATCCATTTTTCTGTAATGCAGATGGCAATACAGAGACAGTTATTTTTATGCCATAAGCAAGGGCTATTACTCATTTAGCACTACCCAGGAAGTACGTGTAGCTTGATGATATGCTACGGGCGTAGCATCGAGAACCAGTCACACTGGCCATCAGACCTCTAAAAATTTATCCTATATTAGAAAGTAAACTGGTTTGTCGTTTTATCAGTATTACATAAAACCAAAGCAAAATTTTACGAATGTGCTTCAAAGTCATACTTATTATACCATTAGCCATACTTATTATACAATTAGTTATACTATTATTATCACTATATGGAAACAATTTTTGGTAACTGAAAATAGTTAGAAAGGTATATAAAAAGTCTACAAAAATGTATTAATACATAATATGTAAAAATTGATAGAAAACAATATCGCAGTAGAAACCTTAATGTACTTACTAAATGTCTCGTTTAAGGCTCTTTGTCTCCTTACTATTGCGAGTCTTTTCTGCCTTGCCTCCCGTCTTGCTTTCAAGACCCTGATATATGCTATCGTCGTCTTCAAAATGTCCATACGGGACATCTAAGATTAATAGAAAAAAAAAAAATGTAATTATATCCAACATTTGGATTTCCCTATCCATTTTTATTTTTATGTGAAATGTCTATTTTAAAGATTACAGACATTTAATCATCAATGTTTTAAAATATAATTTGACGCAGCTATTTATTTATGTTATTATTTATTTAAAAGAACTGAAATTCAGTAAGGATTTTCATTATCAAATAGCATGACAAGCTGACTCTATCAGTCTTCCATTACGCCTTAAAGAACATGAAATCCTGTTTCATCTTCACTATCACTACCCATAAATAAGTCATATTCCGTTCCATCTAAACTGGAAGATACACTATATTTTTTTTTAATGATTTTCGAATTGCCAGGTTAATTTTCTTCCACGCTTTATTGTCCACGTGCATACTAGTTACAGAAAAGCAAGGCGCATTTGACCTGCTTTTGTAAATGATTTTTCACCCCACATCCACATATTTCCCGGGCATATGGTATGTCAATATTTTTTTTATTTATTTATTTTTTTTTTTTTTTTTTTTTTTTTTTTTTTTTTTTTAGTTTTCTGCCACTGTCCTACACGTTTGTGTTAAATTTTAAGTTAAAATATTCATTAGTGTTTGAGTTATGTTTTGTGAGACTCTTAAAACTGATGCGGGCGATTCATCATTGTTGAATAAAGATGTCGAGTGCCTGAACGCGAAACGTTCATCTACTCAATGGTATGGGAAGGCAGTAGGAAAGACAAGTCATGATAAATAGATAATAGTAATCGTATGATTTGAAAGAAAAAAAAGAAAAATGTAAATCATCGGTGATGAAAACGTAACAAGAAATTTATGAACAGTAAATATGCGTTAAAGTTTTTTCTTCTAATGCAGCTGGCAAATAGACCGTGATCTTCGTCATAAGGGCTGCACCGATGTTACTCACTTTGCATTACGCAGGGGGCGCGTGTAACTTGATGGTAAGCCACGTACGCGGAGTAATAATGCCCCTGCAGAGCTCTACGATCCTATTAGAACCGGGACTTACGGCTTAAAGTGGATTCCGAACCACTACAAACACCCCTATCAAAGCCGGGATTTGAACCCGATACCTGTGGTACCGTATGCCAGAGCGTAAAGTAAAATATCTAAAAAGGGATAAGTGAGCAGGAAATTATGGTGGTTTGAGGCTTCGATTCCATTTAAAAGTAGTGAAAGGATACTTGTATTTTCCATTCAATTGCGTAAATATAGTTTGTGCCTTGATCGGAGGGTTTTCGTGGGTAGCAATGGTATTGAAGAAATTTCTAGAAAGTTTTGTAATATAGTTGTCAATAGAATCAATCAATATTTGAATAATTTGTACAGATTTCTTACGAGTGCTAGCAACCTAAAAAAGAAAAAAAAATTGAAATACCATATGCCCGGGAAATTTAAATTGAAAACTGGTCTTACTTTTTGGACACAGTAGTAAATACACTCATGTCCATAAATTAAGGATAATGAAGTTCAGGCAAATAAAATGTTTGTAGAGAAGAAGTGTGTTTGACAAAGTTAATTTAGAAAATTTAATAATGAGTGGTAGAGTGAGATACAATTTTTTCCAACATTTTTCTTTCATTTTTTGAATATGAGCTCGAAACGTAAGTTTATTGTCTATAATTAAGCCGAGATATTTAATATTAGTCGCCCATTCAGTTTGTTGATCAAAAAGGGAGAGATTAATATATGGTTGTCTCGCGTGTCATTTTCGGAAAATGATGGCTTGAGATTTAGAGACATTAATTGCGATGCGCCATTTAGTTAGCCAATCTTCTAGAATATTTAGAAACTTTTGAAGAGTATTGATGACATAAAGAATAGCACTTTGGCAAGAGCAGCAGAAACGCCAGCAAATAGGCAAGTGGAAATGTTAGTGCATTGAGGAAAGTCGTAGGTAAAGATATTGTAGAGAATAGGACTGAGCACGCTTCATTGAGGTGTACTAGCACTAATACGACCGATTGTGGGGAATTCATTTCGTACTCGAATTTGGAAGGTTCTATTTTTAAGATAATTTGTAATGATAAGTGTGATCCAAGTTGGAAATTGAAGTTTGATCATTTTGTAGATCAGTCCATCTTGCCACAGTCGATCGAAAGCTTTTTTTGACATCTAGAAAGACACCTCCTGTAAAAAATTTATAGTTATATCCTTCAGTGATGATATTGACACATAGAAGTTGATGACAAGTTGAGTGATGTTGACGGAATCCAAATTGTTCTGCTGGAATTATGGAATTTTTATAGCAAAAAGAAGTAATGTGTTTCACTAAGAGTTTTTTGTAAAGTTTTCCTACACAGCTAAGGAGACTGATGGGCCGATAATTTCGAGGAGATTTCCTATCTTGGCCAGGTTTAGGGAACATGAGGATATTTGCTTTTTTTCAGATAGGAGGGAAGTAGTGATATTTAGTGCAACTGTTGTAGATTTTTGCATGATGAGTAATGGCATTAAGGAAGGGGGGGCACATTAAGGCTTTATTTGGAATGTTGTCAGGTCCAGAAGATTTCTGAATGTTGAGATTCTTGATTATGTTAATTATGTCAGATGGTCAGATGGAGAAAAAAAAATATTGTTTTGATAATTTTGATGATAAGCTAGAAAGGAAGTTACTGTATCGTTAACATGCTCAATTTGTGAGTCATCGTAAGGTTCAGTGTTTTCTTGAAAGGCGAGCTCAAGGTTTTCAGCAAAAGAGTTCGCTTTATCAGAAAATGAGAATATAAGACCTGAGGATCCAACCAGTGGAGGAATTTTGGGATATTTTTTGGTAAAATATTTGTTAATTTTGAAGAGAGAATTATCTCCTGGATTTAGGCCTATTAAAAATTCATTCCATCTGTCATTTTTAATTTATGAATCATTTGCTTTATTTCTTTTTGAAGATTGTTGAAGGATTGCTTGAACGGAGCAAACCTGGTATCTTGCCATAATTTTCGAATTCTGTTTTTTTTTTTTTTTTTTTTTTTGCAATTTTAGAGGTCATCATCATTGTTGAACACAGATGTCGAGTGCCTGAACGCGAAGCGTTCATCTACTCAATGGTATGTGAAGGCAGTAGGAAAGAAAAGTCATGATAAATAGATAATAGTAATCGTATGAATTGAGAAAAAAAAAAGAAGAAAGTAAGGAAAATGTAAATCATCGGTGATGGAAACGTAACAAGAAATGTATGATCAGTAAATATGCGTTGAAGTAAAATATCTAAAAAGCGATAAGTGAGCAGGAAATTACGGTGGTTTGAGGCTTCGATTCCATTTAGAAGTAGAGAAAGGATACTTGTATTTTCCATTCAATTGCGTAAATATAGTTTGTGCCTTGATGAGAGGGTTTTCGTGAGTCGCAATGGTATTGAAGAAATTTCTAGAAAGTTTAGTAATATAGTTGTCAATAGAATCAATTTTTAAATCTTGATGAATTGTAGAGTTGCGGACAAACCAGGGTGCACCAGTGATAATACGAAGAAGTTTGTTTTGAATAATTTGTACAGATTTCTTGTTAGATTGTGCAGCTAGACCCCAGATTGGGGCAGCATAGGTAAGGATAGGCCTAAGAACTTGTTTGTAGAGAAGAAGTTTGTTTGACAAAGTTAATTTAGAAAATTTATTAATGAGTGGTAGTGTGAGATAAAATTTTTTCCAACATTTTTCTTTGATTTTTTGAATATGAGCTCGAAACGTAAGTTTATTGTCTATAATTAAGCCGAGATATTTAATATTAGTCGCCCATTCAGTTTGTTGATCAAAAAGGGAGAGATTAATATATGGTTGTCTCGCGTGTCATTTTCGGAAAATGATGGCTTGAGATTTAGAGACATTAATTGCGATGCGCCATTTAGTTAGCCAATCTTCTAGAATATTCAGAAAATTTTGAAGAGTATTGATGACATAAAGAATAGAAGCACTTTGGGCAAGAGCAACTATAGAATCGCAGAATCGTCAGCAAATAGGCAAGTGGAAATGTTAGTGCACTGAGGAAAGTCGTAGGTAAAGATATTGTAGAGAATAGGACTTAGCACGCTTCATTGAGGTGTACTAGCACAAATACGACCGATTTTGGAGAATTCATTATGAAGTCGAACTTGAAAGGTTCTATTTTTAAGATAATTTGTAATGATAAGTGTGATCCAAGGTGGAAATTGAAGTTTGATCATTTTGTAGATCAGTCCATTGTGCCACAATCGATCGAAAGCTTTTTTGACATCTAGAAAGACACCTCCTGTAAAAAATTTATAGTTATATCCTTCAGTGATGATATTGGTGACACGTAGAAGTTGATGACAAGTTGAGTGATGTTGACGGAATCCAAATTGTTCTGCTGGAATTATGGAATTTTTATCGCAAAAAGAAGTAATATGTTTCACTAAGAGTTTTTGTAAAGTTTTCCTACACAGCTAAGGAGACTGATGGGCCGATAATTTCGAGGAAATTTCCTATCTTGGCCAGGTTTAGGGAACATGATGATATTTGCTTTTTCCAGATAGGAGGGAAGTAGTGATATTTAGTACAGCTGTTGTAGATTTTTGCAAGATGAGTAATGGCATTAAGGGGAGACACATTAAGGCTTTATTTGGAATGTTGTCAGGTCCAGAAGATTTCGAATGTTGAGATTCTTGATTAAGTTAATTATGTCAGATGGAGAAAAAAAAAATATTGTTATGATAATTTTGATGATCAGCTAGAAAGGAAGTTACTGTATCTTCAACATGCTCAATTTGTGAGTAATCGCAAGGTTCAGTGTTTTCTTGAAAGGAGAGTTCAAGGTTTTCAGCAAAAGAGTTCGCTTTATCAGAAGAGAATATAAGACCTGAGTATCCAACCAGTGGAGGAATTTTGGGATATTTTTTGGTAAAATGTTTGTTAATTTTGAAGAGAGAATTATCTTCTGGATTTAGGCCTAATAAAAATTCATTCCATCTGTCATTTTTTAATTTGTGAATCATTTGCTTTATTTCTTTTTGAAGCTTGTTGACGGATTGCTTGAACGGAGGAAACCTGGTATCTTGCCATAATTTTCGAATTCTGTTTTTTTTCCGCAATTTTAGAGGTGATTTCAGTCGGAAGTTTTTGGTGTGGTGTACTGAGTTCTTTAGATTTGCTAGCAAGGTTGATAGCAGAAGTAACAGCATAGTTAAATTTATCAATTAATTTGTCAATATCTTGAATATTGGAGATGACTGGATTACCAGGAATGCTTTGAGAGAGAATTTTAGTAAAAATATTCCAATTGGTAGTTGTGATTATGCTATTGAGGAAGGGCGTAAATGAATTATGAGAGACTTCAACTATCACAGGGTTATGATCACTGGAAAGATCGTTGATAGAAGAAGCAGGTCCGGCGTTTAAATTTTTAAGAAGTGCGATGTCAAGAGTACTATTGCAAGGATTGTGAAGGCAGAAATATGTGGGATCATTAGGAGCAATAACATTGAATGCATTAAGATTTGTCCAATCGAAGAGAATAGAACCATTTATGTTGCTGCGTCCATTATTCCATGCAGGATGCTTGGAATTGAAGTCACCAAGTAGAAGTACTTGTTGATTGGAGTTCGCTATTGTATCAAGTTCTTGTGTGAGGAATCTACCAATTGGAGGGCGATAAATGCTAGCAACAGTAATTTTTAGGTTATTCTTGAGGTTAATAACGATAGCAGAGTTTTCAAAGCTGGTTGTAGTAAAATGAATTTGATGATGATTAATATTTTTATGAATGCAGATAGCAGTGCCTCCTCCTCTGTGGGTAAGACGATCGGAGCGATAAATGATATAATTTGGAATTTTGAAGGAATCGCCTGGCCGAAGATGTGTTTCTTGGAGAGCAATTACATGAGGTTTATTTTCAGATGCAATTTTAGAGGTGATTTCAGTAGGAAGTTTTTAGTGTGGAGTACTGAGTTCGTTAGACTTGCTAGTAAGGTTGATAGCAGAAGTACCAGCATAGTTGAATTTATCAATTATTTTGTCAATATCTTGAGTATTGGAGATGGCTGAATTACAAGGAATGCTTTGAGAGAGAATTTTAGTAAAAATATTCCAATTGGTAGTTGTGATTATGCTATTGAGGAAGGGCGTAAATGAATTAATGAATGCGTAAATGAATGCCTTCTAGATCTATGGAAAAAATATATCTAGTTCAAAAAAATTTATACAGTTTTTAACTGTCAACTAATTTGCAGTAATATGTGCGTTCATGAATATACATGCACTTGCTTAGATTCCATTTTAAAATAGAACATGTGCAAGCATGTTCGTGCAATAATTGAAAAAGGTGCTTTGTCTGATCTTTTAAATGAGGAACGAAATTTTGGTTATATAGTACATTTATGTTTTAATGAAGATTAAAATGCAGGTAATGAGAGTGTTTTTATTTTCATACAATTGAGTAAAACTAATACAAATTCTGACTTTTTAACTTTTGAGGCAGATAAAAAAATAAATAAAGACAGCATTTTTCAAAAATTTATGAGGAATGCAAAAAGTAAAGAAGAATTATGTGCCGTAATAAAATATTGTATAGATGCATGGTGATGTCTCTGCATATGCGCAGTATGGAACTATAAAATAGATGCAACACCAGTTTAATTGTAGTTTCTATTCGCATGCGCGTAATTTGGAACCCTAATTTCTATTACATTCCAGAGTTTGATCTTTGAGATTGAATCAGTATTTGTCAGAAAGTTCTGAAGGATTCTTTTTATTAAAATTATTATCAAGCCTTGACCTAATAATGGGAAATCTCATTTCTTTGATTAGTCTATGAAATAGATCTATGATTGTTTTAACGTAATGAATTTTTTTCTTTGTAGAAAAAAAAAAGTTATTTTTCCAAAAAGTAATAAAAAATATATATTTCCTTGCTGTTGATAGATCAAGTTACAACAATCTTTCATTTAGGGTTTTTTTTTTTTTTTTGTAGAATGACGTCATGTTCGCTATTTTCACTCATGCGCCGGAGTTTCATTTCGTTTTCCTTTATTTATTTGTTTATTTTTTTCTATAGAATTTCTGTATATGGAAGCAATGCTACATTTCAATGTGTAAACAAATATGGCTGTAGATTTTCGTCTTGAGCAGCTCAAAAGTTTGTCAAATAATAAAGATTCTGACCTATCAATTGCAAAAATGCGATGGAAAATGCTTGCAAGGGTAGATAGCATTCCTTTTAAAATCAGCGAATATAAAAGATGCTCTTATTAATAGTTTAAAGTTTTAGTTGGAAAAAATATATATAGTAAACAGTAGAATTGTATAATATTTTTCATATTTAAAAAGTTAAATACATCATATTTTCTAGATATTCAGAATTTGCAAATTTTTATCAGATGTTAAACTTAGAATATAAAACAATTCTTACAATTTTTTTTTCTTTCTTTTCAATTCTTACATGTAAATTATTTGCATCATAAACTATAAAAATGAATAATTTACATATTTTTTTTATAATGTAATCCATTTTTATGATTTGATTAAGAATATTTCCTTGTAACACTTTTTAAATAAATAGGATTAAAAACTTTTTCCAAGTACTTTTTCAAACAAATGAATGTTCCAAAGAATCATAATTATTATAGTTTATTACTTTTATTTATATTTCATTTAATTTGAAATTGATTGAGAGGTTATTCTTATTTTGTTATATGTTTAAATATCCTATTTTCTGAAGTGTCAATAATTTAAAATGCTTAGTAGACCACTCATTCAAATTTTATTACAGTTACTGTCATTTTTTAGTTTTTGTTCAAATTCATAGTATTTAAGTTTAGTGTTCATTAGTAAAATGTATTTAAAAAATACAAGATGAACCAAATCTTTCAATAATTAAGAAAATTATTAGAGTTTTTTTTAAATTCTATTTATTCTGTAAAGAACATTTAAGAATGCATAGATACTGATTATTTAAAATCCATGGTCTAGAATTATTCCAATAGATTTTAAAGACAGAGACAAACAAAAATATTAAAAAATCAATCTTTACGAATTTAGTGAATATGACTTTTTTTTGATAAATATATATATATTTATATATATGTCAATGTAGGCTACTTTACTATCAATGTAAAAAGAATATGTAAAATATATCAGTTGGCATAACATTTTCTCACTTTGTTTTATTTGTTATTGGAGAAGTAAGATTAAATTAAATATTGATTTCTTTTTTATTACTATTTTAATTTATAGTTATTGGATGTATGAAAATTCAAAACTTAGGAAGAAATATGATTTAAAAGAAATTATTACATACTTCAATGTTTTTTCAAACATTATCTTTTTATTTTTATGTATTAAAAAGAATGATATATATTAAAGTTAAATGTTCTCCGAAATCTTTTCAATATTTTAAAACGATTTATTTTAATGTATTAAAATATATATCAGAATTATTCTTGCATATAAAAATTAAATGAAAATATTTAGTTTAAATTTATTTTAACAAATAATATTTATTCAGCAATAAAGAAATTTTTGGATTCACTGAATTTTTAAATTGTCTGTAATATATTTTATTGTCTATAAGCTATGTTAAAGAAGGTAATGAGCAGCTCTTGGGTATAATATCATAATCTTAACTGATAATATATGAAATTCTTAGCAACTGAACAAAGAATCACGCTGCTGGAATATTACTAATTTTTCAGAAATTCATATTTGTGTGAATACTTTTTTTATCTTCATTTGAAATTAATAAATCTTAATATCATTCAAATGATGTAAATGAGTGCATTCAATCAATTCACAAAATTGGTATGAATGCTTTGACACACCAAATATCAAGGACTCCATAAAGATAAATATAGATCTTAAAATAAAAGTTTTTTAAATATTGTAGCTTAATGCCATTTTAATGTTAATGTATGCTTCAAATTTAAAATTAAACAATTTAAATGTAAAATAAGGTTTTGATGGATTCTTGATCTACTGATATACTTTGGAAGAAAAATTGTTATTTTGCAATATTAAATTTAACACTCATGATATATACTAAAACATTTTTAATAATGTTTTAATTTAACTCTAAATATTACATAATAAATTTGTTTTTTTAAAGAACAAATTTAGATGAAAGAAAAATTTCATTGTGAAAAAAATTGGACATCAAATCCATCATAATAAAACTTTTTGTTGTTAAATAATTAAATTATTGAATGTCAACTTTTAAAATTCTACATTTTTGTTTCTTTTATCTGTTTCAGAAGAGTGAACAGAAAATTCTGGTACTTTTCCTTAGCAGAGTGTGAGCCAAAACAAATGTATCAAAAGTTAACTATTTGAGTTGTTATGTTATTGGCAATGATTTGGCAGCATTTTTATGTGTAGCCTAAAATAGTATCCTATATAAGGAAAAGTACTGAAATTTTTAAACAATAAATTATGTATGAAAGTTATGATTTAAGTTAAGTATTAGGTTAAATTAATTACTAATTGCTTTATTGAGTTTCATAAATGATCATAAATTTTTCATTTAAGGCTTTGCAAGAAGGTAAAGTTCAAGATTCTCTTGCATTTCCTGGCTCTGTTCGCCAATTTTCTACATTTGGTTTAATTCACATGTTGACCACAGATGATGTTGAAAATGATAATGCAAAAGATAAATGGCTTCAGTGTTCATGTCTTGAGGAACCTCGTTTAAAATTAAAAATTAGGTTTGAATATTATTTAATTATTTAAAATGTTCTTAGATTATAATATGTACTATGCAAAGATGTTTTTCTCCTATTTTTATTGTCATGCATAGATTTTATGTGTGTAGTTTATATGTAGTCAGTAAAAAGGATGCCAACCGGTTTACAAGTAAAATAAAATATTTTTATGAAAAGTAGCATTGCAATGTTACAACTTACTATATGCACTCTGATTTAACAGAAAGTCTATGGTATTTGCACTCTGAATTAACAGAAAGTCTGTGGTATTTGTTCCTCATAACTAAACCCGATTGCCTAGCTACTTTATTTGACAATGCTTTGAATTGCTGTTGTCGTTCTAATGCAGTTAGCAATCCTGAGACAGTTGATCTTTATGCCATAAGCAAAGACTGCACTGTTGTTACTCATTTAGCATAACCCAGGGGGCATGTGTAGTTTGAAGATATGCTATGCACGCAAGTAACACTAATCCCACAATGCTGTATGATCATATTAGACTTGGATTTACGGTTTAAGGTGGATTCTGAACCACTACAAACATCCATGGCACCACTGGGATTTTAACCCGAAACCTGTGGTACCAAGCGCCAGAATGCTAGCCATTTGGCCATCAGGTCCCTGCTTTGAATTGAATTAAAATAAAAATGAATTTATTATACTCACAATAAAATAAATCTCAAAGGGAAGTTGTTTCTTTGCATTAGTTTCTTTTAAATACCTGTAGAATCCTTATAACTGAAAATAGTACATCTCCTGCACCCAGTTTTGCCAAACTAAAGTTTTATTATGTGTTTATCTTTACATAAATGTTCAGATGGAAGGATTTTCATTTGGCTGATAAATCCCAAATTTTTTTTTTTTTTTTTTTTTTGTCGAATTTTAAGACTTATCAATTTAATATTGTAATGTTTCTTCAGATATTTTTTAATGAAACAATGTTAATAAGATTCATAAAAAATGTACATTATACAACTGTTCAGCAGAAGATACTGATAACATTAGGATATGACATTGGCTGTATTGGCAAATAAATTCGAAATGTGCCAAGCAAACAAATTCAGTTATAATGAACAAATACTTTAACTTTTATACAGCTTAAAATAAAATAATATACTAATTATTAAAATATTTTTAATATATAAATTTCCTCATTGTTGAATTAATTATTGGGTTTTTTTTTTTTTTTTTTTTTTTTTAAGGATATTATCAGGTAGAATAACAAATGATGAACTGAAAGGGTTTGATAATACTGGAAATGTATGTAAGTATACTTTTTAATTTTTCAAGGTATGAATTTTTTTTATTTATAAATTCAAAACTTAGTTAATTATGAGTGAAATTTTTTGAGTATTTTATTGCTTTTTATAATAATGAGAATGGAAATAATAAGTTTATTATTGAATTTATTAAATAAAATCAAATAAACTTTTCTAATTTTTTAATTTCTTGATATTAAACTTCACAAACTTGTTATATTAAAAAAAAATTTTTTTCTTTATACCTCACTTCATGCATAAGGCTATGTTACTAGGCTAGGCACTATTAGAAAGATGAGGGTAAAACATTTTTGGGCTTCATGTATATCATGAATAGCTCATCAGCTAGTGCTGACGGGAGGACAATACCTACTAGCAGGATTTTTAATGGTAACTGCTCTGCATTTGTAAGTCATATGGAAGGAAACATGGAAAATCCCCCCTCCCCCCCAGATATCTGATTTTCAATGGGAGATGCCTTACACATGTTGTCTCAATTGCCATCAAGTCTCCATTTCTAAAAAACAATGACAACAAAGCTTCCTGCATGCCAGCTATGCATATTGCCATTGAACCAGATGTCAGGCAAAATTTCCTTAGATGGGCAATTTATTAAATAATTATATTTTATTTCTTTGCAAACAATGTTTTGATTTAAAAATATGTTTATAAATATTATATGAGCCACTATGATTTGCTCATAGCTTTCTACTATTCAACAATTCTTTGAATTAAATTTTGCTTGATTAAAATAATTGAAAAAACTAATTATGACAAACATAATTATATATTTGTAACTCTTTAATTTTACATAACTTGCAAATTTAGAAAGCTAAAAAAAAAAAAAATAGCTTTAAGGAAATTGTTTTCTGCATGATTTACATTATTTAATTTTTATTTCAATTCATTTAAATAATAAATGTTTGTTACATGAATTTTTTTTTAAGAAAATTAATTTCTCAAAGATATATATATATATATATATCACATAATTTTGTTCACTTTTACATAACTATGTTGCGAGAAAAGACTGAGAATTTTGTAGAATTGTATTCTGGTTTCAACTTAGAAAATCTTTCATTAACAAAAGCTTTCACATTTTTATATCAAAAATTGAAAGCAAAAATTGCTTACAAAATCAGCAGTTCTTTTTAACAAAATCATCTTATGTGGAATTTTAGGTACATATCTCTTTGCATAGAAAGAGATTTCAGTATATAGCTAATTTAGAAAATTTGGAATTTTTAATTCAATAACTAATCAAGAAATTTTAATTATATAAACAGTTTACTAAGAATATGTAGGTTGTATTTTGGGGGTAAAAATTGTCTGTGTGGATATTTCTAAAATTAATTAATTGATAAAATGATGTTGTTATTGTATTAAATCATTAAAAAAATTAACATGCTTTAGTAGCTCTTGAAAAATAAATAACAATGTTAAAAAAAATTATTATTTTTGTCTGAATTGGATTAAGAATAATTCTACTATTTATTAACAAATTCTTAATTCTTTTATGCAAGTAGAAATCTTATTTGGGCATATGTATAAAATTATTTTGTTCCAAAAAAGATTTCCTTCTTGATTAACATGTTAACAAATTTTTTTAGGTATTTGGCCTTCTGAAGAAGTATTAACATATTATTGTATGAAAAATAAAGAGCTATTTGGGTGAGAAAACTTGATTCAGTTCTAAATAATTTTTGTAAAGCTTTTCTAAAGTTTATTTTATAGTAAAAAAAGATAAAAATTTATATTTTTTATTAATAATCTATCATATATTTTTGCATTATTATTATTATAATGAAGTATTTAATTACTTAAAAATATTAGATATACTTTTATGCAATTTAAAGTTTTATTTTTTAATTTTAATATATTTTCTCCCTTGTTAATTTTAGAGGAAAAAGTGTTTGTGAACTTGGAGGGGGTATGGCTTGCTTAAGTGGATTAGCAGTAAATAATTTTTCATTCTTTGATTATTTTATAAATTGTTAAATAAGCATAACCCCTAATGAGCATTATATAGTAGCAAATGCAATACATTTATGACACTTTCAAAATGTTTATAATTTATTTATAGCATATATTTTAATGTTTTTATTCAAATATATTTTTATATAATCATTAATCTTTCTTATTGACATATTTGGTTATGTATTTAAGATTGCTGCAACTGCAGGGGCTCAAGAAGTTTACGTTACAGACGGTAATATTCGATGTGTAGAAAGTATCCTTTTAAGTGTTTTTATCATTTGTGAAGAGTAAAAGAATATATTAGTTAGTCCATATTAGTAGTGTACCAACTGTTATCATAGTTATTTTGTCTAATTGTTTTTTCAATGCTAGACATATTTCAAGTTTTTGTATATTAACTATTAAGAAGTTATGTTTATATTAAACAAATTTTCTTTTAAAAATAATGCATTTAATATATAGTTGATATGATATTAATATTTAAAAGATATATATATTTACCCTTAATATTATGTTAGATGTAAAGTGTATTATTGAACAAAATCTCCAATATTTTGGAGCTACTCATGTTGTTAGCCGGTAAGAGAAAAAATAATAATTTTTTAAATGTATAAGCTTTATAACATTAAATGCTTTAAATGTTAAATTAAAGCATTTAATGTTATAAAAGCTGCTAATATGATTGAGCTTATGTCATTTGGAACAAGTAATTGTTTGAAAGCTTTTTTAAGCCAAAAATTTAGTCTAAAACTTTTTTATCTCTTCTGTGCATTTATATTTATTATGAGTTATTTTCTTTTAATTAGCAAGCTTCTTCTTACTTTTATTACTCTGTAATTTTTTCTTTTAAATTTATTTAGACTTCTTCGGTGGGATGTCAATGAGGATATACTAGATTTAAAAGCAAGATTTGACGTTGTAATTTGCGCTGATTGGTGAGAACATTTCCTTATTTTTTCACTTATTAATTTTTAAATATTTTAATTGTTTTGAATTTTTTTTTATATGGGCTATGATTATTTTTCAGTTTATATTATGATGATGGAAGACATGCACTTGTTGAAACAATATGGAAAATTTTAAAACTTGATGTAAGTTTTACCTCAGTAAAATTTTTTATTTAATTTTGGTGCTTAATTTTTTTATAATACATTGTTTTCATATGTAATATAGATTGATGTTAAAAAATAATATTTCAGTTGTTTTTAAAATGGCTTTGTTTTATATTTTATACATATAGTTTTTCCATGTTTTATATAAAGTTTATTTTAATAGATTATATATAAATCTGATTCAATGAAATTTGATCTCTTACATAAGTTATAACATATTCATCTTTTATTATGTATTTTAGCATTATTTTCTGTTCTCTTAATATTATTTAAAAAACAACTTTTTAAAAATGTGTTGTAATTATAAAATCCAGTGTTTAAATGAAAAATTAATTATTTATAAATGCATTTTATATGATTGTTTTTCTCTTCATAAGATTTTCTCGTATATGTTATTTCTTTTTATGCATATGTATTCTATAAATAACCATTTGAAGTTGGGTTTTTTTAGTATTCATTGAACTTTCAAAATAAATAGCTAATATATTTATTTGTTTTATGAAAAAGAGCTTCTTTCTAAAATATGTTTTTTGCATCTGAATCTTGAATTGATATTTAAATTGTTAATTATATATTAATTTTTATATAATGCAATTTTTCATATTTATTGCAGCATTTCTCAATATCATCTTTGACTAAAACTGTTAATTCAAACTATGATTTTAAATATAGATAATTTTTCAGGGAGTTGCTGTTATTTTAGCTCCCACTCGTGGTAAAACTTTCCAAAATTTTGTGGATCTTGTAGAAAAAGACTTTATGGTGGAACGGCTTATGGCATATGATACTCATGTTTGGGAGCTTAATTGTCGTGTAAGTAAATAAATTAACTTTAGTCAACTCTTCTTCTATTAATAGAATGGTTTTAATATAATCAACTTTTAGATAGTCATGTTGTTTTACGGAGTGCCAATTACACAAATTCTTTTTGATACTTTGGAATCTATGTACTTAAAAAAATTGCAATAGATAAGTCAAGGGCATTGAAAAAAAAAGGTTCTTTATTGAAATATTATAATCAATATGTATAAAAGAATTTTTTAAGAATTATTTTCCTTTTTAAGTAAATATATATATATGTATATGTTTTGTAATAAAGAAATGCAATTTATTAAAAAAGCAATTTATAATAATTTATTTTTTAGTTGAAAGAATCTAAAGCAAGTGTATATGACGAAGACCTTCATTATCCGCAGATGCTGATTTTACGGAAATTTTAATAATTCTTGTCAAAAGAGGCAAGTATTGAATAAATCGATGCTCATATATAATTATTTACAATTTTAAAAATATAATTTCTGGAAAGATAACATGTATAAAGTCAATGGTTGATAAACCCTATGTCAAAACTGAATTGTGCATTATTATTATATTAATTATTAATCTGGATTCTGTAGTTATGTGAAAATGAAATTGAACATAATTATTTATTACACAGATTTTAATAGGAATGTGAGGAGAGATTAATAAACTTTCTGCAGTCCTATATCAGCATTAAAATGTCAGAACTAGTAATGTAAACAATAAAGAAATTATGGGTCTCTTTTGTCTGTTAAAAAAAATGTCTTGAATATATTGAAAAATATAAGATTAACATGCTTCTTGTCCCACATTTGAAATATATAATTTACATTGTAGAAATTTTAGGTTAAAAATAAGGTTATTTGGCTTCCAAATAAGGAATATTATTAATTATTTAACTGAAGAACAGTATTGCACAGATTCGTAAGACAAGGAACCAGAATTAGGAAAGCTGTTGAAATGTGTCATAAACTTTTATTATTTAACTTAAAAAGAAAATTTGATTCATCAAAATTTTAATTTTAGATATGTTTGCATTTGTTAATGTTTACCTCTTAAAGTTTATTATAGGTATCTGTTGGTTCAAATGGCAATACAATTGTTGTTATCAACATAATGATAATAGCTTTTCATCATCAGTTTGCATATTGAAATTCCAGTTGTAAGGATAATAATTTTAATAACAATTTTACTTTTTAAAACTTCAAGTTACAATTCTTAAATATATATAATTGGGATTGATAAAGCAAAATGTGTAGATATGAAATTGCTCTTCACAATTGCATGTTTTGTAATGCCAACTCAAAATTGATATAAGTTGTATACCATATTAGCTAGTTAAAATCATATAAGGTGAAGCTGGCCACTAGAAAAATCAATAGAAGATTGAACATCTCTGCTATAAAGTAATAATAGTAGAAAATGATAATGCAAACGTGGTTTCGGAATCTATAATTTTGAAATGAAAAGGGCTCTAATAAGTGGAATAAAAATTTAATATGATTATTTATTCAGTTTAGCATGTTTAAGAAAATATTGTAATCTCATTTTATTTTAACTTTCAGACTTCTACAGATGCCACTCATTCAAACCAATCTTAGCAACCAAACTTCATATTCCATTACCATATGTAGTAATGTATTGTGCAAATTTTTACATGCCAAATCTTCGTCCATCAGTTTAGAAATTATTTTATTGAAATACATAAAAATATTTATCATTATTGCAAATCAGTCAAATGGAATTATTCACTGATTTGAAAATAAGCTAAGGATAATATTTCCTAATCATTATTCATTTCTGTGTGATGCAAAAAAAAAAAAAAATTTTTTTTAAGTTCTTCAGTTTAAAATTGAAAAGATTTGTTAACTTAAAATATATATATATTATGTTTTAATATTATTTACACATTTTCTTTACTTTTAGCAAAAAAGGTAATCAGAATCTTAGTTGAATTATAATTTTGGAATCAAATTTCTTCTAGATGTCATAAAACTTTATTTTTGATTTGTTCAGTAAATATTACAATTTTATAAAAATTATTTGAAAAGATTGTCATGGATAATTTTAACTTTCTAAAAAAGAGAAATAACTCTCCTCCCCTTTTTTAAATAAATTCATTTCATTAATGTTTAGATAAAGATTTTTTTATGTGAAACAGAATTCTGCCATTTTTAAATCATTCCTTCATAAATAATGTTTACACATATTTCATTTAAAATTAAACTATACATATTACATTATAAATATATGTAATTATTCTTTTTCGTTTTTTTATTAAAATTTTGACATTAATGATACTTTTAAATAGGGTATGTATATAATTATTCATTTCAAACCAATTTACTTATTGACTACATTAACAAGGAATAAATTTTCTGATCAAATCGATTATGTAAAACTGAGCTTTTTACAATGACCTGATTCGATTTTGAAGAGTAAAATATGAGTCTGTCTAGTCAGAGTAGATATGTTTCTGCTACTCAAGAATCGTACCTTACATTAAGGGTGTGTAAGTAGCAAAAATATGTGTGATTACTCAATTATTGTACCTCTTCTTGTAAAAATATTACCATCTTATTCATTTTGTGCCATGTAAAAACTGAAATACCTTAAGTCCATATAGTATATGTAAATGTGGAAGATTGTCTTAACAATTTTAATTTATTTATAAACTCTTATTATTTATTATATTTTTAATGTAAATAAAATTATTTGGATGACTTGTGCTGTTTTTTTTTAGAATTGTAGCATCCTTAAAATCAACAATTTGGAATTCTTAATTGCATTTAAGTACGTACTTAAGCATTCTTAAAAAATCAGCGTGGAACATTAGATTATTTCAATATCTAAACATTTTTTTTTTCAGAATACTAAAAATGATTTATTGTACATATATAATCACCGTACAAAATTTGTATAAAAATAACATTTAGTAAATGAAAATCTCATTCATCAGAACTGGAAGTCAAATACCAGCAAATATATATATAAAAAATCCTTTCTAATACATGAAAGAATTTGATTTTTCTGTTCTTACACAATTATTAAAAATAAATGTTACATCTATGGAGTATTAAAAAAAAAAATTTTTAAGACAGTCCTTCGATTTCTCCAGTATCTGCATCAATGTCAATATCATAAAAACAAGGCCTTGTTGGCAATCCTGGCATTGTTGATATCTTACAATAGAAAAAAAGATAATTTACAATTAATTACAACATTAAAAGAAATTTCTTATTGAACACAAATATTTTTCTTTTTTAATATACTTTTATATATCAATTTAAAAAATAGAAATAAAACAATTTTTAACTTACTGCTCCTAACAAAGGATACACAAAACCAGCCCCAGCACTCAGTTTTATATCTTGGATAGGAATTGTAAAATTTTTTGGCACTCCTTTCTTTGCTGGGTTATCAGACAGTGATAGTGGTGTTTTAGCCATACATACTGGTAAATTACCAAAGCCCTAAAAATATATTAAAATAATATAAATAACAAATTCAGTTTGAATGGAAATTAATGTCAAATCTTTACAGCTGAGAAATACTTGCCTGTTTTTCAAATAACTCCATCTTTTCTCGAGCATCACCTTTAAACTCGATACCATCTGCTCCGTAGATTTTTTTTGCAATGGTTTCAATTTTTTCTTCTATTGAGGACTAAAATAAATGAAAATTATTAATACATTTAAGAATAATCTACCTGTTCTAAGAAGATTATAATTCACTTGTTTTTAACTACAATGCAATTTCTTGCTATACTTTAATCATTTCAAGTATTTATAGGATCTAATAATTATATAAAATGATATTAGACTAATGTAGGTTAAGAAATATATATTAATATTACATAACAAACATAATATATAAATAATACATTGCAATACTTTTCTTTTTTCATACATTTCCTAATTATTTCCTGTTTTTTTTAACAAAAGACTCATTAAACAACCATTTCAAATTGATGCATGTATAAATATTGAAGTGTAAAAGACATAATTTAACATCAAAAATAAGCATACATTATCACAAAGAATAAATTTTAAAATGAATAATTTTATATTTCTATTTGTCTAAATTTAATATTTCTCCATTTCATATTAGAATGCCAGTATAAGCCTGATACTTAAAATAAATTTTGTACTGTAAGATTTCCATCTTACAGTACAAATAGAATTCATAAACAATGATAAAGTTGCATTACAAATTGAAATTTTATGTTAGTAGTCATTAAATGTTTGATGCAATTTTTTATGAAATATCCATTTTTATTATGCATTGTAAATATTGAATTTAGATTAATATGCTTACCTTTCAAAATATAAGCTGAAAATTATATAGGATTTAATTTCAGCTTAAAAAAAAAATCATACTTTTGTGTTTTAAATGTATTATAAATATTTGGAGTAAAATAGAGATCCGAAGTGAGAAAATATTTAAAACACAGTGTTCAAAAATAATATACCTCTAAATTATATAGGAACTTAAATTGGCCAGCTTGTGAAGATGCTGCAACAACAGCTTCAGCAAGATCTTTAGCTCCTTTACTACCTTCTGAAAAATGATTACAGATGACACATCTGAATGCTCCATCTTTTTCAGCTAATTCTTTTACAAGAGCTAACTCAGCATCAGTATCTGTGCTAATTATATATAATCATATCAAATAAATTTTATTATTCTTGCAAATGAAATTCAATACTTATATGTAAGAAAAAAGTTCAATTTAAGTAAAATGGTTAAAATTTAGAAACTTTATTATTAATACAAATAATTTTTTTGCCTTCATTATTATTAATTTTTTTTTAACTTGGGCAACTAAACATTAATCTGAAACCTGTAAATGAAGAAATCAGTTCCAAATTTTGTCTGGGGATCATAATTTTCTCAATAGAGTAAACGCTCTTTAATTGGACATATTCGGGACCATGGTCATGTTGGATTATTGAGAGTCAATATAATTTTAACAGGAATACTAAAGAGAAAACACCTCAAACAATGAAGACATGAGTTTGCCTTATTGTTTAAAAAAAATATCCGATACTACATTTCTTCTTGATTTGGATCTTTTCTTCAAATAAATTATGAATTTATGAGTTCTGCAGATTTATGACTTTTACACTGAACTAAAAGAAAACTCTTAGTTACAAAAAGCACATGTGAGAATGCAAGCAGCGTTGTCTGAACCTGGTGGTCAAGGTAAAAATAACAGAATCCACATGAAAAAATTCAAAAGGTGTAATATTATAAAAAGTTCTAAACCATTGAATACCAGATTAAAGAATGCTTATTTTATTTTTATAGAAGTGTTTTTTTTTTAATGTTTATTTATATCCTTCAATTTGCTTTTTTCATCATAATAATTCACAAATAACATTTGAATATTTCAAGGAATTTTTGAACTTTCTTGAAATTGCAATTTTAATTCAGAAGAGTGTATTTAATAATAAATCAGATCAGCACTTAATAAAAAAAAGAATGCTATTGTAAAAAAATTATTATTTTTTATGTGAATAGTTAAAACATAAAATTTAATAAAAATAATTAAATGAAGTAATATTCATAGATACTGAGGCAACATTTTTGCTATAAATGAAGGTTAATGAATTGATTAGTGTTATTTAAAAGAAAAGTAGTACTATTACAAATTAAAGAATAATACCTGAAAGCATTCAAGGCAACAACTACAGGTAAACCAAATCTACCAGAGATTTCGATATGCTTGGCCAGATTACAATATCCTTCTCGCACTAAATCAAGGTTCTATAAAAGAAAAATGTATAATTAAAGAAATTAACCAATTTAAATCCAACTGCCTTTTAAATTTAATTATTAAAAACTTTAACAAAAATCAATGCAATTTTAAAACTATCGAACATTAATGAGCTTACTTCCTGAGTATATTCCTTTGGCAATGAAGATCCTGATGCTATATTAGGTCCTCCACCATGCAATTTTAAAGCTCTAATAGTTGCAACAATTACAACAGCATTTGGAACTAGACCAGAATAACGGCATTTAATGTCACAAAACTTTTCTAAACCAATATCTGATCCAAACCCAGCTTCAGTTACTAAAATATTTGAAAAAAATAAAATGATAATTAGATGGATTAATTTTTTTATTTATAAAATAAAATAATTAAAAAGAAAATTTAATTATTAAATAAATACAAATTAAATAAATAAATAAATTAATTAAAATAAAATACAAATAATAATACAATAAAATAACAAAACTAATATAAGCAAAATACTTTTACAGTTTTAATGCAGTATTCATTTATTCAAAAGTAAAAGTGAAATATATTTTTTTAACATAAACTTTTTAACATTTATATCTCTACTTTATTTAAAAGAAATTTGATCAAAGGTATCATAGAAAATAAACATATCCTTAAATTTCACATTACTTTCTTTTTCTAAAATGCATTTTTTTTAAATTACATAAAATTGATTCAATCAAACATTATATTGCATCATAATTTTTGTATTTTAAAATGAAAAATAATTAAAATAAGCAAATAATTTTAGTAAGTAATAATGCTAAATAAAGAAAACAAAACATTTCTCAACATTCTGAGGTAAAAAAAAATTCTAATCAATATTAATTAGCATTTTCAAATGAACAAGCAATTCAGAATTAAATTTACAAGAGATTTAAACTTTAGAATGACAAAAATCTTACCAACATATCCATTTTTTCCAACTAATTTTAGAGCAAGTTTATCAGCAATTATAGAGGAATTTCCATGAGCAATATTTGCAAAAGGACCAGCATGAACAAATACAGGGGCACCCTAAAGATTTTAATTTATTTAAAAAAATTAAACAAATGTTATTCATTCATTTCATAAACATTAATAGAATCAACATAATTCATTAAAAAATGTAAAAAAATATATATATATATTAAAAAAACTTTATTTTTTTATAATATTTCAATAACAATGGGTAGATAATAATAAACAATTTATTTCTATGAGGAAATGTACAAGTGTATTTATAACAAAACTGTATATTATTTAATAACATAAACCTGCAAAAAATAGTACATCGATAGGAAAAAAAAATCAATCATCATATTTTTCAATAATAATAATATTAAAATGGAATAAGATAATTGTATAATGAATTTCTTTTAAGTAATATAAAAAATAATTACCTCAATAGTCTGCATCAAATTAGGTTTTATAGCATCTTTCATCAATACAGCCAATGCTCCTGTAACACCCTTAAAAATATCATCAGTTTTAAAATATGTAATATATTTACATATACTTAAAAGTAAATTCCGTATAAATGGATTCCTACAACACAATTTCAAGAATAGGGGAAGCTGCATTCACATGATTCAGAACTGAAGAAAATTTTCTGACAGAATATGTTGCATGTGATGATTTCAGAATTTTGAATTTATTTTATCTCAGAAATATTAAATGAAAGACATTATTATTCGCCTAATCCAATAGTTATATAGACTAATTTTTTTCAATATGTATTATTATTGAACTTTTATCAAACATTCCTTTTTAGTAGATAATTATATACACTCATGTCCATAAATTAAGGATAATGAAGTTCAGGCAAAGAAAGAGACAAAAGCAAAACAAATTTGACTTATTTGTAAAGTCTATTTATTAAACAAAAGGTAAAGAGAAAAAAAGATGCTATATGTTTAACATAATTAATAAAAATTGCGATTTTTACTCCCTGGAGCAAATTTCAAAAAAGAACCTATTTACAAAAAACAGTATAACATGGTTAGTATGAAGGTTAATATGGAGTATGTCTCCCGGACGATGCAATACAGGCCTTACAACGCCTAGTCATGCTGAGTATCAAATTATCAATCTGATCTTGGGGAATATTATACCACTCGTCAAGCAATGCCCCTCCGAAGTTCCGGTTGACAGGTGGGAGGGGGTTGACGGGCTGCAATTCGTCGGCCAAGCATATCCCACACATGCTCTATTGGATTCAAGTCTGGTGAGTATGCTGGCCAATCCACACGGGTGATATCCTCCAATTGAAGGCATTCGTCTACAATGTTTGCACAGTGAGGACGGGCGTTGTCATCCATAGACAGAAATAATCCATCCATAACAGCCCCGAAACAAACGTACATGTTGTTCCAGAATGACATCTGGATAGATGTGGCCTGTCATCGTTACACTCTGAACATGCAGGTCAGTTCTGGAACCAAGAATAATTCCTCCCCAAACGAGCGATCCTGCACCACCGTAACAGTGTCGATCAATGGTGTTCTCTTTTTGGTAACGGGTACCTGGCGCTCTCCATATGAAAGTCCGGCGAGAACCAGACTGCCAACTAAACCTGGACTCGTCGGAAAACATCACACAAGACCACTGTTCATGTGTCCACAATGCATGCTCTCTACTCCAGGTTAATCGCAGGCGACAGTGAGTTGCGGTAAGTGGAACACATCTGACAGGCCTACGAGCATATAGGCCAATGTGCCCCAAGCGTCTGTACACGGTCTGCCTTGAAATTGTCGTACCGGTAGCTGAAGAGAGCTGACGACACAGGTCTGATGCTGTGCTCCGTCTGTTTCTTTTGGCAGTAACTGCTAAATACCGGTCTTCATTCGGCGTTGTAACTCGGGGGCGACCTGTGCTGTAACATCTACTCACATTACCATCATCTTGGAATCGTTGCCAAAGCCTGGAGATGAAACTCTGGGCGATTCCAAGTTCCTCGGATACTTCCAGCTGGGTACGTCCACATACCAATCGTCCGATAATTCCCACCACGTAAAAAATCATCCAAATGCTTCCTTTGTGCCATAACTATGCGGTTATTGCACTGAAAGGCTTTTAAAGCCCTTGTGAACAATTTTACTTCTTTGCCACCATTCCTTATATACCCCTCTCTTACACTCTCGTCATTGTGACGTACTATCCGCGCCATCTGGTGGTTTCCTGTAATTTGCATATTCTTCTTCAAGATGTGTGTGATAATTCTACAGGTGAAATATTTATTTTAGAGTTCAATTTCTGTGTGATTCTGAATTATCCTTAATTTACGGACATGAGTGTAGTTCTAAACAATGTCTGCTGTAAAAAAAATTAACCCCTAAAATTTATTTCGCACAACTAGAGCTGAAAGTACATATTTTTTAACCATATTCTAAAATTTAATGGCAATGTATGAATATTAATGAAAATATGAATATTAATAAGGATTATTCTTAAAGATTTATATTAACATGAATATTAATAACTCAGTTTTCAATTTATTATTCAAAGAACCTAATTCTGTTTTCGTTTTTTTTTCATATAAAACAAATCAGCAAAATACATATTTTTTTTTACTGTGTACACAATTATTATCGTTACTTTATGAAACAAAAATTTACAAATTATTCTATTCTTAAAAAGAAAAAGAATAACATAATAAATTATTTTAAACAAAACAAATCTTTAACATGAATTTCTTCTAAAAAGTGTATTAGTGATATAACATATATTTGCATTTATTGTATAAAATCTATTCTCAGTTTAATATAATATATATTTAGAACACAGAGTCCTTAATGTAAACAAAATTATAATCTGAATAAAGTTTACTATTTATTAAATAATCTTCAAAAAGGAAATAAACTATTCAATACCAAATCATCAACAGTAACAGGTTCTCCTTTTCTGCTATTTCCTATAACAATTTTAGCAAGTTTTTTCTTCATATCAGCCATATCATTTGCTAGAGCCAAAACTGCCATTATTTCACTAGCAACAGCAATATCAAACTGAGTCTAAAAACAAAAATAATAAAGATTCAAATAAAAATAAAAAAAACTTTCAAAAAATTTTCTTTATTTTCTAAGAATAAATATTGCCTTTTATAATTTATATGATAGCACATGGGATAGGAGATTATCACTTACTTCTCTTCTACATCTCTTCATAAAAATAACATAATAATTTAATATCATAATTAGTAATCAATAAAACGAATTAACAATTAACAGAAAAATAAAAAAAACAAAAGTATCACCTCTCTTGTCATCTTTTTTTCTGTACTAGCCATCCCAACACATATTTTACGCAAAAATCTGTCATTTGTATCTAAGACTGTTGCAAATAAAATATAGCAAGTATTAACAAATAAATTAATAGAAAATGTAAATATTAAATTATATGCATTAAAAATACATCATGAATTTTATAGAAATGTAAACAGCCTTTTAATAATTTAAATAATTTTTATGAATAAATAAACAAAAAAAATTATGCACAAAACAGAATGTTTTTTTTATCTTGATTAAATGATTTAAGTAATTACAAAATTTTTAAATAGAAAAATTTTAACAAATGATTTGAACTAATAAACATTAAACTTGAAATCACAGATATCAGTGTATTTATCTATAATGAATTAAAATAGAAATAATACATCTAATTAAAAAAAAATTTCAAGGAAAAATATTTTTTATATTATTATAATTATTACTTGTCATTTGTAAATGCAGAATTCTAAAAGACTTTTATAAATAAGTGACTCATAATTGATTTCAATAATTGTTTTAAAATACTATTTCATATATGTAAATATTTTCATGCCATTCTATTTACCTCTGTGCCATGAAACAGTAGATGGATCTATGTCAAGTCTTGCAAATTTGCTAATTTCTTCAGTACTTAATGTACTTGGATCTGTTTTTTCAATGCCTAATCTCTAAAATTTAAGAAATAAAACAATATACACAAATTTTTTCATAACCTTTTAAATTTATCCTAAGTTTATTTAGATTTAAATGCTTACTTGAAGTCGTGCAATTTGAATTTTGGTAAACTGTGGTTTTCCATTTACTACTTTCACAAGTCTTCGAAATAAATCCTAGAAGTAGCATGCAAAAATATGTATTATTTTTTTAATTATGTATTTTGTATCATAAAACTACATGTTTTTCAATTTAGATTTTAGTGTGACTTGAACATTTTTACTATAAAATAAATCATATAAAAAAAGTGCTTTTGAAATTAAAAAAAATTGTAATTCTTATAAAATCTATAAATCTACAATACATTCTGAAATACTGAATGAATTAAATTGAATTAATTTTGCACTTGCAAAATTGTTTATTATTAATAAGTATAAAAAGAAATTTTTGTAAATACTCTTAATAAATAATTTTCTACATATTAAATATGAAAAGATTCATGAGAGAGTTTCAATTCAATGATATAAATGAAAGAAAATAAATAAAAATATGAAAGCTCTTTTTTTTCTTTTCTTAAACAAGTATTTTTAAAATGAACATTTCAGTTAAATCTTTCAGATGAATATACAAAAATATAATCCTATTCATACAATAAGCACATAATGCAACTGCTGAATTAATTTTTATTTTTTGAAATCTCAATTTCCATGCAGCATAACTCGTATCTTTAATGTTTGTCTGGCAAATCTCAATCTTCAAGATTATCTCATAAGAGCTTAAAGATACAAGACATCATGAGATTAGATAAAAGATTGAGGATCACTATCACTATATCAGAAGGGTTTACTTAGACAATCTACTCAAGTTAGAAGAATTAGTTGGGAGGTATGGATAATTAAAGTATTTTATTCTTGGTATAAATTATTTTAAATTACATAAACAAATTCTTACAGCATCTAATTGTGTAGCTTCATGAAACATGCGAGCATCAATCTGAGCAGCAAGTAAATTATTAGCAGCAGTAACAGCATGAATGTCACCAGTCAAATGTAGATTGAATTCTTCCATAGGAATTACTTGAGAATAACCTCCTCCTGCAGCACCACCTAGGAAATATTTAAGGATTATATTCAAAGCCAAAAAGCAACATATATTCTAATGCAAAAAAAAATATATATATATTATTTTAACTTGGTTAATACCTTTAATGCCAAATGTTGGGCCTTGGGATGGTTGGCGCAAACAAGCTATAACATTTTTATGTAGTTGCACAGCCAATGCCTGAGTTAATCCAACTGTAGTTGTACTTTTACCCTCTCCTAATGGAGTTGGGGTTATTCTAAAAATTTACATTAATTGACAAAATGAATGCAAAAATTAAATTAATTTGATAATAATAAATAAGCATTTTATAAATGACAGATTTTGAGGAGTTAAATATAACATTTCATTCAATTTTAAACATTAAATGTAACATGAAAATTTTAAAATTGAGCTTGAAATTTTGACAATTATATATCAAGTTAACTTAGCAATAATTGTGTAAACTTATATTTAGAATAATCATATTTAGAATGAAATGGTATTCAATAAAAACTAAGCAATAAATTATATTAAAGTTTTTAAAATATTTTAGTGATTGAAAATAATTTTTATATCAAAATTATAATAAAATTTTCTTTCCTGTCCAATAATCTTCAATAATTCAAATATATAACAGAATATATTAACCATAAAAACTATTTCTAATAAACACATATACAGAAGTAACTAACCCAGCAATAACAACATATTTTCCTGATTCCCTAAATTTACATCTTTCAAGTACAGATAATGGAACTTTTGCTTTTTTATCGCCATAAAGTTCAATTTCATGGGATAAGATTCCAATTTCTTTTGCCAAAACAGCAATGTCTTTTCAACTTCTGCAATCTGGTAATTTCAATGTCACTAGAATAAATAAAAATTTATCTCAAATTTTTTCCAATAAATTTTTTATAAAAACAATAAACAATAAATAATTAAAAATACATTAAATAAAACCTTATACCTTAAACCAGGTACTCCAAATTTAATTGGTATGCACTTTAGATCCCATGTATGCTAGAACAATGCAAAAATATATAAGAATTATGCAAAATTGTATAAAATTTATATTTATATATGTTATGGTAAATGTAATTAATTCAGTGATTATGTATAATTGCATTATATATACTCACCTCTAAGTTTGGCAAATGTAATGCACTCTTGTATATTTATCAAATTAACCGGCGAGTTATATAATTTCCAACTCGTTATGACAAATGTGATAAATATCTTGACCAATTCAGTCAGTAGAATACAGTGCAGTTTTTTTGAGAAGTTACTAGTCAGAAGGATAGTTTTTCATTGGGCACTATGGCACAAGAGGCTGCGAATAGCAATATTTTATAATTTACAATTAAAAATTCAATAAATGGCTGGATGTAAGCCACATGGATGTAGCCTGAACGAAATTTGAATAAGAGACTAATATGTCTTGTCAAATAAAAGACAATTTTATTATTAGAATTTATACAAAATAGTTACATGTCAAAAATAAACTAAACTCTCATTCTATTGAAATTTAAGTTTGTCAGACTTTTCACATTTACATTTATTAGATTTATCTATTATTTGCATTTAGATTTATTAGATTTGCATTTATTGCAGTATACTGGGGGCTCCAAATATACTTAAAAATATCAATTATGTTACATACAACCCTTTTCTGCACATATGCTTTTTAGGACACGCAATTGTACAAACTTCGTCAAGTAGTCTTGATAGACCAATATAAATTTAAAGCCATTATCTAGTTACAATTACATATCAGTTAGGTCTATCTGGCATCTTGAGTTCATCTTTTAAATGACAATTGGCCTAACAACAAGTCCTTTCTTTGGTACCTTTGATTTTTTTTGACAACTTTCATACCAATTTAAATAAATCATAACTTCTTCGATTAACGTTTTTGCACTTTTTTTTAAAGTTCTTTAAACATCCTGTTTCTACTATCATGGCCTATTGATAAGAGTGCTTCATGAATTATGGTAAAAAATATTTAAAGTACACATAAAATCTATTACAGGAGGCGTCTTTATTTATGGGAAAGATAAGCTTTTCAGCATTGTCGATTTTAGTCATTGATAATGTTTCAGGGGTTTTCCCACTACTTTTGTTTTTATTATTGCTCACTTTTTTTTTTAACAAGTCACCATATTTTTCTTTCGTCAAAAAAACATTGTTTGCTTTTTTAGCATTCATAATATTAATTAACTTGAAGTTAAAACGCTCAAGCATACCAACCATCATTCAATATTTTATAAAATACGAGAAAGTAGCAAAAAACGTCTAGCTAACACAAAATTCAAAATATTACTGTAGGCACTAGCCGAGCAGTCATAGATTAAATCAGCTAGCGACAAGTGAGAGCTCGCTAAAGGAACAGCATAAAAATATTACATTTGCCATTATGAGTGGAAATTATTTAAACTCACTGGTTAATTTCATAAATATTTAAGAATTTATCACATTTACTAAGCTTAGTAGTGATTATATATAATAGCAGGCAATTATACATAATCACTGGATTACATATATATCAATTAAAATATTTATTAAAAAATGACAATTTTATCCGATAGTTCAGTACTTTAAATTAGATTTTTTATTTTAGTAGGTCTTAGCCTGAATATAATTCATTTTTAAATAGAGAAATCTACGAATTTTTTGATGATAATATCAAAAAAAAAAAAAAATAATAATTATAAAAATTATTAAATAAACCAAATAAAAATTTAGAAAATAAAATAATTCATTTAGGATTTATAAGTTTACGATTTGCAAAATCTCAATAAAATCTTTTTTTACATCATTTGTAATACTTTATAAATTATATATATATTTATATAATTTTTATCAAAAATATTTTCAAATAGAATGAAATTAGAATTAAATTATTTGTTATAAAATCAATTTGTAAAAATGGAAGCAAAATTAGTATTTTCAAAAATTTTAAAGTTATAAATTATTACAGGAACATCTGACAAAATCCTTACCATACTGGTTATTAGAATAAATATAGTAATTATCATAGGCAATGGCCATTTTTTAAAAAATAAATATTTACATTGATTTATAAAAGAATGTTGTTGTTTTTTTAACTAGAAAAATTTTACAGAATTTTTTAAGAAATTAAACTTAAATATAAACAAATCTGGATGAATTAGATATTAAACAATAAAAAAATATAAGTAAAATACATGTGTTAGTTATGAAGTAAACAAATACATTCTTTAAAAATTTATAAGAAAGAGAAAGTATAACTATATTTAATACATGAAATAAATTTTTCACAGCTGAAAAGGTATTCTTTGCAATGTTAATAGCAACTGTACTCCAAAAATATTCACTGGAAAAAAAATTACTGCTTCGATTTACATCCTCTTGACTAAGATTATCAGAATCTGAAATAAATAAATTAGTTTACCATGAATAATTTTATTGCTTTACACATCAAGGAATCAAGAATAAATTTTATATGGAAGATATTTATATTTCCAAAATTAAAAATATATATATATATACATATCTATAATTTACATATATTATACAAGGGTAGCTAATAGCATTTGCCACTTTTTATGGTATGTGGGTATTTTGGATAATAGCTATCATCACTTTCCTTTTTAAGTAATGTTTCATGCCAGTATTCATATTAGTTTTTCCTCAAATATTCAAATTTGTAAACTATATCAAGATGTAATCATTGGTTTAAAAATTATAGCTCTAAAAGTGATAAAAAAGTTATTAACTAATTCATGTTTAACTGACTAATCTGGTAGTGAAAATATTATAAAAGGATATATTTTCACACTATCATATATTGTTTTTGTAATTTTTATACAGTGGTGGACAAAAGTTTTACACCACAAGAGTGTTACCAGCTATTGATAACATGGAAAAATAGCTATTATTTTTATATTGTTTTGTTATTTATCTTATTGTTTTAACAGATGGTGTGCTACTAAGAAAATATGACAAAGCCATCTACTATTTCTAGAATATCAAAGAAGTTTACAAAGCCAACAAGTAACAGATGTCTCTTGATCTTACTGCCTCATTATATTTTAGATAAGGAAGTAAGATTATGTTTTAAAGTACATTAGCCTAAAAAATTAACATTTAATATCAATTAACTTGCTTTCTGATAGAATATAGAAATCTGAATTTGAAGAAAATAACATTTTAACTAGCACAGTGAGAGATAAGACTCCTGACAAAGAAGACTATGGGTGTAATTTGAAAAAAAAAAAAAAAAAAAAAAATCTCATGTTTTCACAGATAACAATGAATATAATAAGATGGTATTGAAATATAACAAAATGACAGCGATGAAAATAAATTTTGACTTTTTAAAAAATCTGTCAAATAGATGTTTGACATTTTAAAGGCACAGACATTTTGATTAGAAGGTTTTGCATGTTGCAGTCAAGCATTCAATTAAAATGATGGTCAGGAACTGCATTTCAATTATTGGTGTAGGATGCTACTTGCAATAAAAAAACAGCTTCCTTATGGAGAATTTATTTTTTATTTTGATAATGAAGTGAACGTTCATGCATATACTTTTTAGTTGTAAATAAAAATAAATAAAAAATAAATAATAAATAACCCTTAATCCATTGCACTTGCTTTAAATAAATAATTTAAGTGGTGTTTACCATATTTTTGTTAAATATTAGTGAATATTAAAACAATAGCATATCAACCTAAATATTAATTAATTGATATAGTAAAAAATTCAAACAAATTTACATATAATACAAGCATATTATAGTCCCTACTGTACACATATTATAATATATTTCTATATATTATGAAATTTTTGCAATTAAATAATAATTTTACTTAAGAATATTAAAACATTTACAAGCACTTCTTTCTACATATGATATTTTCAATTTTGAGTAATATTTTTAGGAATAGCTGGATAAGAATATTATACAATCAAAATATGCAAATTAAAAATTTTTTTTGCTCAAAGTAGTAAAAAAAATAATTTGAACAATAAATAAACTGCATAATATATAATTTTAGTAATAAATTATTTTGATGTTGAATGCAGAGTACATACTTAATAAAATATACAATCATTCCTCTTCATACAAATATGCTTTACAAAATATAACATACTTTCATATCAGTAAATTAAAAAGTATTACGTAACATTAAAATTTTTTTAAGATTTTATTATGCTTCTAACTTTATCAATTTAAATGTTTAAAATTAAATTTATAAAATAAAAACTGGCCTTTTGAACCTCTTAGTAAATTTATGAATTACTAAGAAATTATTATGAAATTTACGAATGTCTCAGCATATTAAGTGTTAATAATAAATATTGATGATTTTTAAAATACAGTAATAATTAAAAACATATTATAAAATTATAATCAAACAAACTATCTGGAACTCACCTAAATCAGAGCAATCAATTAAAACAGATCCAGGCTTTAAAAGTTTTCCTACACCAACAGAATTTTGCACACCAGAAATTACAATGTCAGCATTTTGTATCTAAATAATAATGAACATCACTGATAAAACTTTTCATTAATTGTAAAGAAATAAAACAAATAAAATCATTTTTTCCAGAATTAATTTAAAATTAAAATAGACTTACTCCAGATGGCAAATTTTCTTCACATGATTGACAAACAGTTACAATAGCACCTCTTGTTAATAATAATTGGCATATGGAGGAAAGCATATCTTTTTTCCCAAGTACATAAACATTTGCATTTTTACAACTTATTCCTAAAAATCAAATAAACTTTTTCAATAAATAAAGACAATAAATAACTTTTTTAAAAATATATTATTGTACTATATAAAGAAAATTAATTATAAGTTTAAACAATAGTGTAAACAAAATTAAAGCATAATAAATTCATGTTTTAAATTTCAACCACAGTTGAATAAGCTGACATACAGACAAATATTAACCTTAAAATCAATTAATTTTTACAAATAACACACTTTAAATAATACTAATCCACTATTTAATAATATTAGTAATACTATCTCAATTTTTCCTAAATAAATTTATGTAATTGTGCAGTAGCTAAATTAGAAACACATATTATTAAATTTAAAATCTATAGTATTATTTTAATCTAATATTTCAAAATCATTATTTTGAAAATTTTAAATACCATTTAAATTTTAATTTAAAAAATTAACAGAATATTTTAATTTGGTTTAATATATTCATTAAACAAATAATTACAGTAATCTATTTTTATAATATATTAAAAATTAACTTAAACTTTATTGCCATTGTAGTAAGATTAATTTTATTTTTTAATAAATAATTATTAATTTATAAGTAGAAAGTTGCTACTAAAATAATTTTTTTAATAAGAATAATACAACATGCACATTAAAGATAATACAATATTCTTACCACTACTTTGAATCAAATCCAAAACTGCAGCAGCAGGAGTTGATAGCAGGGAAAGGTTTTCATTATTTAAGAAACTTTCTGTATTTTCTTTACTGATTCTAAATAGATAAAAGAATTACAATAAATTAAAAATTCAATTGAATTTACAGAAAAAAAATTGAAACAGTTCATTAAAAAATTCTTACCCTTTATTTAAAATAATTAAATAAAACATAAAAAAACATTTTTATACTGAAAAGATTCCATTAAATTAATAATGTATTTTAGATATTAAAAATTCAAGAGACAGTAATAATTCTTTTCTCCTCTAAATTATAATTATGAATGATATTAAAAATTATATATTACATAAAATATTAACCATTATAAATCTATAATGACTGACTATATTATTGCTATAAAATATTATCTATTTAACAATGAAAAATGTTTTGTAAATTGTTAAAAATTTTTTCTTTTTTTAGATAATAATGTTTCCAAATACTAAATGAACAAAATAATTTTAATACAAAGATATTTTTTCTTACAACATGAGAATTAGAAAAGGAAGACATTTTTCTTAGTAATTTATAATAATTACTTTTTATGAATAGTAAATGCATTCAACAGCATTAATAAGAATAAGCATATTCTGAGTATATAAAAAAAAGAATAAAGTTATAATACAGCATTAAAACATACCCCAATACATCTTTACAAGATACAATGGCATTATATATCAAAGCAGAATTGCATATGTCATGTGGCAACTGAAATCAATAATTCATTAATATGAAAACAAAGAATTTCATTCATTTAATTTGTTTTTAAAAGAACAATTCATTCAATTTTTTTTATAAAATCCTAATCCTTATGGAGAAATTAAAACAAAACTTAAAATATTAAAATACCATCATTAAAATAATTACTTTATAGCATGAATGATTCACATTTGCATTTCACAACAACATTTATGTTAATAATAATGTTTAATTTAAAAATTAAATTTTTTAATTGCAAATTGCACTAATTTTTATATTTTTAATATATTAAATTAATGAAATGAAACAATCATATTAACTTGAAACAATAATTTATAAATATTTTAATTTTTAAATTTAATATATTTTTATCACATTAAAATAAATTAAATCAACAAGAATTTTCATAATAAATGAAATTGGTGAAGATTACCTCAATAAGAATCCCATGAATATTAGGATTGGAATTTAAACTTCTAATGGTATCCAAACACTTGAAAGAAAAGAGCAGAATGAATACATATAATAAATAAAACACAAAATAGAAAGAAAAACTAATCATTTGTATATTTTAAAAACATTATAAGTAATAATGAATCATATTTGCTTCTTACAACATTTAAGTATATTTTTAGAAATTTGAGAAGAAACAGATAATGATAAAATTTCAGAATATTTTTTTCTTTTTCTCAATTTTATTTAAAACTTTGAATAATTTATAAATTATCTTGGTATGAATTAAAAAAAAATTTTTTTTTTTCAAATCAAAATAATTTTAAATGCTATCAATCATGCACATTTTTATTACAGATTCTAGTTAATCATTTAAAAATAAATTTTATTATTTCAATATTGTAATATTAAAATCATATATATACAACTTTCATATGATTAATTCAATATGGGTTTTCAATGTATTATTAAAAACATACAATTTTTCAAAATAAGCCCCATTATGTTCTAGACTGTTATTGTTATTATTATTTTATAAGAAATAGATCATAATATTCAATTCATGGATTTATGGATTATTCAATTCTTTTCAATTCATAGATTTAAAAATTATATCATTGGTTTCAAACAAAGAAATAAGATCTTTATCATTTAATATATAACTTCTTAAAATTTAAAATGATATTTTAGAATCAGTGTTGAATTAATATATTAAGCCACTATTTATGAAATAAAATTGTATATATGAAACATGAAATAAAATTATTGTGGACTACATTTTTAGGTTTATGGAAAGTAACAGAAATAATATTTGCAACTATTCTTTTTTTTAAAAAAACTCCATAAAACATATTTTATTCTAGTAATATACTAACTTAACAAAATTAGGAATTACATAAATGAAAATAAGTCTTTAAAAAAACCAAATACTAAAAAAATTGCAATAATATTCTAAAAATACTTACCACTGAATTTACATCAGTTTCCTTTTTTAAAATATTGAAATTAAATGCTATCTCACATTCTTGAAGAACAGATGAAACTAAGGAACTAAAACAACACTTGTTTTCACTTTTTGGAACTTGTCCAAGCTGTAAAAAAACATTTTATTAAAAATGGAAAATAAAGTAATAATATACGTAATTAAATTTTTTTTTAAAAAATATTTGCACATCAAATGGATGATATATATGCATATATTAACAGAGAAAAAAAAGATGCTGTGAGCTACAAGCTGCCACATCAATTTAAGACAAAATAAGTATAAAAACTTTAAATTAATATTACAAGAAACAATTACATAGTCTAACTTTCCAATCACTAATGCTGCTATACAAAATTAGAAAGATAATGAAGTTTTTATTTAAGGAAAAAAAAGGTATCCTAATCTATTAATATGCTGGTATTTCTTAATTTGAGTGTTTCTGTAATATATACAAACACATCTACAATTAAAAAAGGGATGTTGAAAATGCAAATCATATAAAAATTAAAATTCATTCAAAATTTAGGTTGAAATAAATCTTAGAAATCAATAAAGGATAGCATCACGAGGATAGCTTTATATGATAATCAAAATCCATATTATTTCTGCTTGCTAGAAGACTAAGCTGTTGTTGATGGCATTCAATATAATGAAAAAAATAATCAAGCTTTATACGAGAATTTATAGTTATACTGATGCTCAAGATACGATATTAAAATGCTCGTCACAAGAACAACATCTGATTTAATGAATTATCTAAATAAAATATCTAAATCTACAATAATGGACAAAACTATGAAAATGTCTAGGAAAATATGTGTTTTGAATGTTTAAATGAGTATAATGTCAAAAGAAGTTATAATGTTAAAAGAAGCTATAAAATTGTTATTAATTGAGAGATTTAATGTGAAATATAATAACAACACAGTGAGTTATCATAGTTAGTGTGTGTGTTTAATAGGGAAAGAATTATAGTGTATAAAAATCAGAAAGTTTTACAACTGTTTAATATAAAGAGAGGCAATTTCTTATAATTAAAACTGTTTAAAAGGGAAAAAAAGTCAATCATATTTTATAATACCACATAATACATCCAATAGTGTAATAGTATGAATACATCCATAAGACTTCTGAGTGTCATTCAATTACCATAAAGTTCATTGTGTTTATAAATAAGCTTCTATATTATATATTTTTTAAATAATAAGTGTTATCAATTCATTCGAGTTGGCAAATAAAACAAAAAGAAAGAACTCATCACCATAAATAAATTCATGTGATGAATGAAACACATAAAACGAAAAAGAAAAGTTAATAGCAACAAAGCCAGATGAGAAATTTCTCAACTCTTGAAATTACTATAAATAGACAATTAACTGAAATCAAATTAAAGGATAGAAAATGATCAAATAAATGTTGTAGAACTAAATAACTGCATTCAAACGATAAAAGAAAATTCTCTGCAGTAATTAAGATGATTTTTGAAAATGGGTTATTAACATAAATAACAATATTATTTGAGACAGATTTCAAATTTTGGGTTAAAAGCTAGAGATTCAAATAAAACACAACTTTCATCATGTAAACAACAGAATTAGCCAAAGAATATACTAATTGGTCAGAAGAACAATAGAAACTTTGATTCAGAGTAATGATACCAAAGTATCCATATTTGGATACAGAAACATATATGTAAGAAAAAGTATTAAAAAAAATTTTGCTACTTGAATGCATAACACATTCTGAAATGCCTCCACTTATTATTTTAAATGAATTTATGAGAGCAACAAATATGGAAGATTTTGTGATTGGTATTTTGGTATTGGTAAGCTATGGTATTTTGGATGGCTGAAAATATATCAATGATATATTAGGGACAAAACTAGTACAGTTAATACTTGATCATTCTATGAATGAATTAAAATTTTAGTAGAACTTTGCTCCCTGACATGTTTCAGCACAGTATAAGAAAAATGTTCCCAGAAAAATGATAATACATTCCTATTTAATTATACATTAAACTATAGACTATACATTTCCATTTTTGGCTAGGCTTGAAGTTAATCTTACTGAAAACCTTTGGAACCAATTAAGGAAGCTTAAGAAGAAGCAAAATAATTCTATTATACAGCAAACAAAAATAATTATAAAATCATGATATAATATTATAGCGAGAAGTAAAATCATCACTTAATTTCACTAGAGGTCATTCTCACAGCTTATGTCGAAGCTTATTCTAGCAAGAGGGTATTAATAAAATAAGAAATTTCCATTTTTTTACAATTCAGAGCTCATATTAATATTGTTTATTAATTGTAGTAATACAATGTTTGAAGATTGAATTACTTTTATAATGATATATAATTTATAAAATAACAGTAAAATAAGTAGCAGGTAAAATTTAATAAATGTAAAGTTGCATATAGAAGTCAGAAAATGTATTTGTTTCAAAAGATTTCTGTAATTTTGGCTACTGGTAAATATTTAATGTGTGTGTGCATAAGTACATTTTCAATACATACATCTACAAATAATAAATTTAAAAAATCCATTAAAAACACATCAAATCAAAATACGAATGTTATAAAAATTGCTAAAAGCAATTAATATGCTAATTAAAAATTACTATACGTAAGAAAATTAAATCTATTACACAACAAGATTAACTAATATTTTTCAATACAAAAAATACAAATATCAAAACTTTAGACCTCTCCTATTCTTGGTTATTTGATATGAGCGATGAACCATATTACAAAACCTTTACATTAATTAATTTTCTACGAAAAATTGAGTAGTTTTTTTTTTCATTGCGACTGTATGTGTATACTAACCTTACTGTATTATTTTGTGACAGAAGTACTGCACGACACCTCATTTCGGACCCTTCCATTTCCTAATTTTGGAATCAGTTGAAGTTCACTGATTAATTGAAAATCTGACTTACTTAGTATTTTTCTTTTTTATTCATTAATTTTTTTCCTTTGATTTATTCTCGAGAGTAATTGGATAAATTGAGATAAAGCAGCTAACACGAGCATAAATCTCTAAATCATGTCAAGTCAAGTCAAAACTTAAAAACTAGGATTCCTTTAAAAAAAAACTTGTCATTTTCCCCTAGAATTTTTTTTTTTTTTTTTTTTTTTTGTGAATCAATAATTTAAAATTTTAATAGAGTTCAATTACTGAATAATTTTATAAACCTCATATAGTGCAAACAAAAAAAATAAACCTAGTATTTTTATTAATATCATTTTAAATATTTTTGTCAACTTTTTCTTTAACAATGAATATTATTAAATGCTAGTTAATTTTTAGTACTAAGAATTCTTCTTTTCATTAAACAAGATTTTACGAAAAATTCATTATAAACATATTTAATACATATGTCTTTTAGATCATTAAAAAATTAATTTGATTAATTAATATATGCTGTTTGTACATTGATCTAATTTCAGCAGTAAAAATGAATATTTATAGCTTTGAATTAAATCAATAAAAAAAAATTATTATTACTATACTTGAAACCAGAAGGTAGAGAGTTGACCAAAAGTTTTGAATGCCTGAATATGATTTTTTTTTTATACTAACTCTCCTTACCATAATTTAAATACTATGATCTTTACTTATGGATTTAGAAGAATTAGTTAAATAAATTCAATAACTTTTACTAAACTCATTCTTTCATTTCTCACTCATTCTAATTTTCTTTTTTTTTTTTTTTCATAACAAGTTATTTAAATGTGTAGTATTTGGCATAACTTAAAAGGCATCCTTATGCTCTAAATTTTCTTACAAAAAATACAAATATCCTATACGAAACAACAGTACCAAATTAACAAGAAAAATATTACATAGGATAGCTTAACAAAAGCAAAAGAAAATTGTACATTTTAAGCACAAAGATGGTATATTGTAATACATTAAATCTTATTATTACTTTTTTTTCATAATAAAATAGCTTCTTTACAATCTTTTTTTCATTGTTGATCCAAAATAGCTTTTTATAAGGCTCAATACTCATAAAAATTCCCCAATACTATCTTAATATGTAGCTAATGCATTAATTATTTTTGCTACTTGTAGTATTATAATCTACTTGTTATTATTATACTTATTGAATGATGTAATTAAATTGCCTCCTTAACATTTAATTCCAGAATTTTTGAAAAATAATAGTTACTTTATAAAAGAGTTGAGAATCAAATTTTAAACCAACTCCTGGCTGAAACTCTTAAAAATGCTCGACTTCTGACTATGACTCCCACCTGTGCTTGAAACTAGTACTGAAACTGATAACTATTGAAACTGATTCAATATTTATTTGTTCCATTGGAAAATTATTAATATTACAAATTGCTTTCCTATTTAATAGCTGTATTAAAAGAGAAAATAAAAACAAAAAATTTTTAATAAAAGTAGCATTTAAAACAAGGGTAAATAAATTTATTACCGTTATAATTGCAACTGTAGGTCGAAAATTGGGATACTGTTTTGTCAGTGATAAAAATTGGCTTTGCAACCCAGATATAGCAGTCCTAAAAGCAGAGAAAAAAAAATGTTATTAAAGCATATTCACATCTAAGAAAAAAAAATTTTAATGGATCAGTCACTAACAATTTCTAAATAATTTATTTTTGCGTCTGATAGATCTCATATAACTATATATAGAATTTTTGTTATATCCATGAAAATAATTGATAAATTCACATTCATAAATTGATAATACACTTTTAAATCTTTTTCTTCAAGACTTATTAAATTACAATTACAATTATAATTATATTTGCATGTTTATATATATAGATATATATTATATATGCACAGATTTAGTTTAAAAGATATAGTTTGTACATGAAATTTAAAATTCTTGTATCTTTAAATTTTAAGGTTTAAAAATATTAAAACAAAATCAAATATTCTTACGAAAAAAATGGGAGTCGAAGAAGATCACTTGCAGGCATTTTGCATAGATTCAAGTCTAAAAATAGAATAAATATCACACTCGACTCTCTTCATATAAATCAAACTTTGAAGCTTGACAATCACATGTTAAAAGTAAGCAACGCTTATCGTGCATTGTGATTGGTCAAAAGTAATCTGTAACTTCCAATAAATCGATATGCCTTTATCTTACTTTCATATATCTTTTTTGCGATACTCTGGTTACCTTTAAGGGCTGAGAAATTTTTGAGATAATTATTTGTACGCTTTTTTCTATCTCTCCAGAATATTGGTATGCGTTCTGATAGTAAAAACTGATATGCAAATTACTGATATCTTTACAACCTGTTGACACTCACTTATATTACAGGTGGTCAGCATTTTCATTATGCAAAGAGAGAATATATATTTTCTTAAAATAATTCTTGTAATTCGCATTTGTGTTTCACTATTATGTGTATTAAAAGTTATGTTTAGGTTGGAAAAATTCGCTTAAATATTTATTTGTTTCCGGGAGTAGCAGCTAGAATGTGAAAAACAAACCCCTTATAAAGATAAAACAGATGACAAGGGATCCTTACCCTAGTCATCTGTTGAATATCTTTTATATTGAACATCGGTGAGCCTTTCATGTATGTCACGTAAATCCTTAGCACATGTATTATTAAAAACCCATTCTAGGACGATTAGACTTTTGTTTTCGCACAAGTCTCAAATATTTTCCCAAGCATTGTATTCCTCGTCCAAAATGTAAGAAATCGGTTTGGAGGTTGGATAGTCGCTCTACGGTCATTTTTTTTACACACTTTACGCTAATTACACCGCGATCTGCAGTTTAATGGGGATTCCGAACAGCTAACAAAACATCCATGCCACTGCCAGGATATGAACCTGAAGCCTGTGGTACCAAAGGCATAGCGCTAGCCAATTGGCCATCACGCCATCTAGAAATCAGTTAGGAAAGCTTTCGTGAGGGAATCTAAAAATTCATGCATTTAATATTTGTAGACGCGACTAAAAACTTTGATGGCAAGACTTTAATAACTTAACCTTTATTTTCTTCTATTGCGTATGTTCGTTAAACAAATTAAAAGTTGAAGCCAATAGCCTTAATTGCATCAAGTTCAACAAAGAGAAACTTTTTTTTTTTTACATTGGAGAATCAGTCAGTCTTTGCAGTTTATCGGAGTATCTTGTGCCCAGGGGGCCTTAAACTCCTATCTGGTCAAAATGAGTACATGGCGATAAGTAGGAGAAACATGGTTATCAAAAAACAGGAAATAAGTAGTTAAGAAAATGTCCCCAAATTCAAAATTTTGAGAAGAAAAGGAATAATATAAAACAGTAAAATAGCAAATTAAAAAGAGATTTCACAGGAGGATAGGGTAACCGCTGCTAGAAATGATGACGAATTGGAGAATCGGAGGTCTCTATTTTAGCAATTTAAATTATCATGGATTAAAATTCTGTTGAGTTTGCTGTCTGCTCAACGTACAAACTTTTAAATCTGCGGTATTTTCGTTTAAATATGATTAAATACTTAAAAATAAATAAAATAAGAAAAGAATAAGACCTAATCTCAATACCGAATTCAAGTTGTCTATGAATGTAAATAGTTTTTAGGATAGTGATTCGGATAAATTGCGATAAAGCAGCTAACGCGAGCACGAATCTCAAAGTAACTATAAAAGTTAAATCACGTTAGATAATGGAATGATAATGGATAATTGAAGGAATGTAAATAGTTTCGGAAAGTAAATTGTTGCCCTTTAATTAGAATTTTAGTATTAGCATCATTAATTGAAGTATTTGATTAAATGAAAAACACGATGATTGGCGAGTGAGGAGAATAGAGATCAAGCATAAATATTTCTGAAACGACCTGTTACTTAATCGCTTATATTCCAATTTTATATTTAATGTTTTAGATCATCTAAGCAATACATAAAATTGAAGTCTATTCTATGAAATGCTTAGAATTTTAACTTTCAATGCCATGATACACTAGCCAACGTAGAAACAACCTACAAATCATATAAAATATAAAATATTATTTCTGTAATTTTTTGACAATTACTTCTTTTGAAATACACATAAAAGAAATACTAAAATTATAATTCTTTTTAAATACACATGTTATCAATCTTAAAAGAAACGAGATACTGCAGATTACTGTGACTTTAATTTAACATTGTAATAATGCAAATAAACTTATCACTTTTTCTCTCTTTCCATATAAGTTTAAAAGCACTTTTAATAATCACTAAAATTATCTTTTTTCTCCGGTATCTCTTTTTTTTAAGCACTTTAATTATCACTAGTACTAGCTTCCTTTCTCAATATAACACGTTTTTTTTTTTTTTTTTATCCCGCCTTGAGCAGAAGAATATATTTGCGGGGATATACAAACCATGGCGCGCATTGATTTTTTTTTTTTTTTTTTTTTTTTTTGTGACCTGTTTATCATACATCAATTTTACTTTAAAAAAACTTAAATTTTTTTGAAAGAATTACAAATATTGAAGAAAAATTAAAGCACGAAATACGAATTTGCTTTCATCATTATCATTGGCGCAACAGCTCAATGGGGAGCCAAGACTGTCTGTCTACTGGCATATTTCGAGACAGGAGATGTTTTTCTTTTTACGGGTAAGGGTGTCAGCCCCAAACTCTACAATCACAATAGATTGGGTCCTACGGTTTAAAGTTGATAAACCTCTGCAAACATTCAGGGCATCGGGGGACTCGAACCTGAAACCTGCGGCACCAAGAGTAAGAAATCGGATATCAGGCCCCTGATTTTGATTTAACTTAACCTTTTGCTTTAGATCTTAAATATCTATTATATTGAACATCGGTGAGCCTTTTATGCATGCCACAAACAGCCCACCGATGGGGATGAGGGGAGGAATTATTTTTCGTGTGGACTTTTAAAGATTACTGCCCCCCGTATTTGAGTGATGTATAAGATAAATACCGCAAAAATTTCCATCATGCAGCTTAACTATCGATTCCAGACGGTTTTACATACATTATTATAATTACCATCTAGTCTCCTCGTTTCTGAAAGCAGTGGCAGCAAAGAATATCACAAGGAGATTCCGATCTGAGTCCTTTTGCATGCTAGCTGGACACGTTACCATTAGGTTACAAGTCGGACAATTCTTACCATTAGGTTACAAGTCGGACAATTCTTAAATATTAAAAAACTATTTTATTATAGCAAACTAGAGCTTATTTGATAATGCACTAGTCTGGACACTGGAATCCTAATTATTTCATTTATTTATTTAGTACCTTAACATAAGAGTCTCAAATTTGTTAGCTATTAAAGTATTAACTTTCGTCACATGTTTGTTTCAAAAATTTATTATCATTTTACGGGATTGTCATTAGATAATGCATTAAAATGCGTGAACTTCATTAAATATATATATATATAGATATAGATATATAATTATAAATAAACATTCTTAGAAATAATGAAAAACTGGTTAATCCCTTTTTTGCTTGGTTATTAAGAAGATCCAAACCAAATTCTAAAATACTTATTAAATTAGTGTAATGCCGTGCAACGTACATCTGTTGTTACTTATCCTACTTGGTCGACAGCAACATCTAGACCAAGTCCAAGAACTCGTGTGGATTCATGGAACGAGGAGAGGGGCAGGATGGAGCATCCGTAGTAGAAGTCGGACTTGACTCCACGTCGCTGAAGAAGGCAGGGCCTTCCGCGAGGACTCTTAGGTGGAACTATCCTGCATTTGCGTATCTAAGGAGGAAACCCGGAAAACCCCACCAGGTAGTCCAACTAACAAGGCAAAATACTGAAGATCACAGACGCCATTGAGTCTCCTCGTTTTTACCTACAGCAAAGCCGCCAGGGGATTAAACCTCAGTTCTAATGCTTACCAGCGGGGCACTTTGCCATTGAGCCACGAGTCGGGTATGAGAACTATTCAAGCTTTTATTAGCTTTTGTTGAGAATTATTTCAAAAGTTTTCTTTTGGACGAGTGTTTGGCTGCAGTTTCTCTAAACAGTTTTTTCTAGTTGCTTGTTTGCGATTCGCGTCAAATTTTATTTATTGATTTTCGATAAAAATAACACAGTATAAAGAATTATTTTATTATCCATTACATTTATCTATATAAAGCAAGAGCTACTTTTTTAAATGTGAACTTTATTGCTTTTCTTATAAGTTGAAAAATATATTCCTGAAAAATCTAATTTTTTTTTCCTTCAAAATTTTTCATATAATTAATTAAAATTATATTAATTATTAATTAAATTATATTAAAATTATATTATATTAACATTAAATATAATTAAAAAACATTACAATGTTTTGATTAATGCTTTTTAAAATTAAATAAAAATGTTTTCATAAATATTTTTAAAGAAACAAAATTTGTAAACTAATGTTTTTAGTGTATTTTTTAGTGTATTTAGTACATTAAAAATTTTATTAGCTTGAAAATTAATTTTTATATTTATTTCTAAAATGCGGAAAAATATGAGTGTGAAAACATCTAGTTGCATTGCCAAGAATAACCAAATATAAAACACACATGGAATGCATTATTTTTATGAATTAATAAGATGAAATAATATAAATGCTTAAAAAAATTTAACTGTTTTCAGAAATGAATGACCAAATGAGTAAATATAAGAAATGATAGATTATGGTGAAATATGTAGAATAGTATACAATGTATGTAGAATATCTTTCTCTTACGATTTTATCTGTATTTAACTTTGCAATCTAGATTAATTTTTTTTCCAACTTACTGTAATACAAGTAATATAAAAATTAAGTCAATTCCCACTTTTTTTCCACTGTATTGCAGAAAAGTCCTTTATAAATAATTTTCATTCATTTTTTAAAGTTTATCTGGCGCCATCTGTAGGTAGATATATGCAATTTAAATCTAAAAAAAAACTAAAATTAATTAATTAAATTTAATTATTGAATTAATATTTGAAAAAACTGTGTTAACAGTTACAAGTTTAAAAAAAATGTATTTGAATTTGAGTGGACGAATAAAAAGTATTTTATCAACGACTGAAAATTTGAACAAGATATGTATAGGGAGAGTGTGAGCTAATAGTAGGAATTGAAAAATACAATTATATTTCAGGAAGTTGGCCGATGCACGATATTTGATATTTAATTGAAAGATGAGAAATGATCGATTATGGTGAAATTATATGTAGAATATATAATTTATGTAGAGTAATAGAATATATTTTATCTGTATTTTAACTTTGCGATCTAGATTAATTTGTTTCCAAGTTACTATAATAATTATATTTGATTAAGTCAGCCGATGAATGTTAATATATGCTATCTAATTCAAATATCAGAAATTTCTTGTTTAAAGAAGCATTTTTAAGATGTTCTGACACATTAAGATTACATGCTATCATAGATAGCAGTAAAAAGATTATATACTATCATAGATAGTAAGATTATATGCTATCATAGATAGCAGTAAAAAGATTATATACTATCATAGATAGTAAGATTATATGCTATCATAGATAGCAGATAAACTTTGAATGATAAAATAAGGAATGAATGGAAAGCACTAAAATTTTCTGTACGAAAGTAGACATGAATTGATAAACAGTTTAAGATACTATAGTTATTCATTATTAGTAGATATGATATATTTAGTGCAAATACATTTTCATTCAATTCAATATTTGCTTTGTTGTTTACTGTTCAAGTATCAATGGCTCAAATTCATTCAAAACTTCCATTTTTTTAAAAAAGATATATTTTGATTAATAATCATTATTTCTTTTTGTTTTTTATATCAGGTATGTTATTCTGATTATGTGCGTTAATAGTTATCTGCTTTATTTAGATTTCATTTTTGTTATTATTATTTTTATCCAGATCTTTATTATATATTTATTTGGATAGTGTTTTAATTATTATTTAATTATTTGTATTTTAATTTAATTTAAATTATTAACTTTTTATTGAAATTTCTACTTTCTTAAAATTATGAATACCAAAATTTTTAAGTAACAAATAATCTTAAACATACCAATTAATTGAGTGAAGTTTTTAAAAAAATATATCATTTATTTTGTTATGTTCATTTAATTATTAAATGCATTCTTTATATATTAAAATAAATTATTATTTTTTGCATTCTTATATTAATAATGCATTCTTTTTTATATAATAAATGCAATAATGCATTCTTTTTATATATATTAATAAATTTAAATTTAAATAATTAAATACATAGCCCCGATTAAATTTTTTAATTTTTAAATGATTTAATTTGATTAAATTATTTTTTTAAAATTTTTATTTAATTGTTTTTTATTTTCAACTGCTTTACCCCAAATTGTAAATAGCAAAAGAAACATTTTATAGTGGATCCTTGCGAAAATTTATTTCAACTAAATTTTCAGGTAAGAAATATGATCTTGATAATTAAGATTTTAAAAGTTTTATTAATATTTGAAATTTTGTTAAATTTTAAAATGTACTGTGATTAGTTCTCATATAAAGCAATTTTCGTAAATTTAAATTAATTATATGAAAATTAATGCGGCATAGATAGGTGCATTCACATGGTGTATGTTCTAATGGAATATGTATGAATATCTTGTTGTAACCTAATGCATGTGAAACAAGTCAATTCAACAATTATTCGGGATTTATATATCCAGTTTTCAAACTCCAGTTTACATGCTTTTCCACTTCTATTGGCTTACTCATGTAAATATCGGTTTAAAGTAATAAAAAATCCAAAATTCTATTAAAAAATAAGATTCCATATAATATGTAAAATAACTGGATTATGTTACCTCAATAAGAAGAACAGAAAGTTAAATTATGACAGTAATGAAGTGGAAGTACTTTTCGCTTTATTATTGTAAATAAAATGTGTTATTCTTAATGCTTGCTTGAAATAAAACCATTGACTTTTTAAAACACAGAATGTAACATCAAAATAACAAGTATAAATACCAAAATTAAATTAATAAAAATAAGCAAATTGAAATTTAGTTTAAGTTAGCCAATATTTGTACAAACACATTATGAGCCACGAATATGGGGGGAAAAAAAAGAAAGGCAGGCCAATTTTTGGAAGTCCAGTCGCTTTCTGGCTTAATGTTGAAATTTGTTAAGCCTCCAACACCATCAAGTGTGGAAGAAAATATTGCAGCATTATCTCAATTCGAGAGTGAAATTGAAGTTAACGAAAAACGTGACAGTAGTCACGCAAATGAAGAACAAATTAGAGAGGACATTTACGAAGAAACTGAAGAGCTCAAAGAAAATGATAACTTCGGAGATAACCACAATGACGAAGAAAATAAATCAGAAGACAGCGCATAAGACAAAGAGGAAAAATGAGAAGAAGGAGCAGATGAAGTAACTAACAGCAACATTTTGTTTTATGACATCTTTGATTGGCCTTTCGCTGTTCCGGATAATCTAAAAGTTTATTTAATTAAAAGAAGTTAAACGATTCAAAAGAAAGACGGACCATTTGTTTTAGTTAAGATACAAGGGGGTAGGATGAAGGGTTGACAGAGGTCATTGGTTCTATGTCAGTCCACCAAATGGTTGGAAAATTCTGAGAAACGGGTTGGCATACTGAATTAAAAACTGAAGCTTGTACTGTTTTTGTTGTAAGCTCTTTCTCACAAATGCAAGTTTGAATATATGTAAATTTATAAATGGTTTTCAAGCTCGGTGGAAACTTAATCAGAGTGTTCACAAATATGAAAAACTTTAAGAAAAAGTATAATTGTCATTTGAATAATTGATCAAGTTAACCAGACAGCTGCTGAAACAGAAAAAAAAGAAATGGTGGGATCATTTAAAAAGACTCCTCCTTTTTGGTTAAACCAAATCTACAATTACACGACCACAAAAAGCATATATTGGCAGAGGACAAAGAAGATTTTCTACAACTGATTGAACTTCTATTAAAATGTGATCCTGTACTAAAAAAACATTTATTCAAGATATAACAGTCAACTCAGTCACAGTCGGGCAAGATATTAGCATGCTATTTGTCTCCAACCACACAAAATGATTTATTTTTGGATGGATTTGTTAAAGAAAAGATTTTGATTAATATTATAAATGCAAAGTATTTTAGCATCCTCTTTGACAGCACGCCCAACATCTTGCCCATAAATAAAATGAGTGAAATTCTCCGTTAAACTCACATATCAAAAAAATTAGTTGAAATAAAGTAGTAATTTCTAGGGTTTTTTTCAAAGATAACTGGGAAGAAAGCCGTTGACATAAAGGAAGATACTCTAAACTCTCTTATTGAACAGGATGATCTATATATATAGCAATGTGTCGAGAACAAGGATGCGAAAATGCTTCTAACAATGTTTGGAGTGCATTCAGGAGTTCAAGCAAGTTTTTTTACAGTTGAACCCTAAAGTATTATTTGTGCACAGTACAAAACACTCTTTCAATCTGTGTGGAGTACAGTTTTTTGCAACAATTAAAGACTTTTTTGGGACCTTAGAAAGTTTGTAGACATTTTCCCCAGGTTCTATGCATAGATGGCCAATGTTGAAGTTACAATTAAGCGACTTTCAGAAACAAGATGGAGTGCTTACTACGAAGCTGTTAAGCTTGAGTTTAAGTGCTCTAAGAAGATTGTCGATACCATAAGGAACTATGTGATGATTCGGAAACGATCGAAACAACTCAAACTCTGTTGCCTACAATGTGCGATTTCTCGTTTTGTGCTCATGGAATAATGCCTTAAAAGAAGTGAGACAAGTACAAAAGTATTTGAAGATTCTTGGAATAAGCTTGGAAAAGTCTTTTTATCAAGATGATACGTCTTTTTAAAGGACCGAAAGAAATGATCTTGTCGAGGAAGCGCTGCAATTTGCAAAAGACACATGTGAAAAGATGGGCAATCCTGTAGTTAAAATAAGAATTTTCAGGAAGAAGAAAATTTTGCCAGGATCGAAGGCTGCAGACGATCCGCTGACTTTGGACCAAGAATTGAAAAGGTCAATAAGAAATCGATACACGTTGAGAAGGCATGGAATGTATATCAAATCGGTTTGCATTCTTAGACCCAGCTATCTTATAGAAACCTCAGAAACTGAACTTCACAAGTTTGTAGAATGTTTGGTTGAAAATTACAATGAGTTTGTTGCAGATGGCATCCTTATAGAAATTCCATGCATACGAGGATTTCTAAAAGCTGGCAAAGTTCCAAAAGAAGAGTCTGTTAGTATTGAATTTCACTTCATGCGTTTCTGTTGCTTCATGTGAGAGAAGTTTTTTGAAATCCACACTAATTAAGAATTATTTCAGATCCTCTATGAACTAAGCACGATTCTCTCAAGCTTAGCCATTTTTCAGTTGAAATTAGTGTAGCTGAAATTATTGATTTTGATGAAGCAATTTCAAAATTTGTAGAACAAAAAATTACAGAAGATATCTTCTACATGTAAGAAGTAAGTATCAAGTATCATGATAAAATACTTAAGTATCATGATAAAATGTTTTTTGGATTAGAGCCTATAGAAAAAACTTGTAAACAATTGAGTTTTCATTAAATGGTATTATATGAATAATAAAGTTGTGCTCTAGGTATTATCGCCATGAAAAAAAATTTCTTACATCGTATTGCATTAAACTAGCTTATTAATAAAAAGGCATTTTATCTTTTTTACTCAAAAAACATTGTTTGCAAAGTAATTAACATTATGCCGTCTTTACTTAACCAACTGAATAAAAAAAAAATTGCTTTCTCGACACATTTCATTTTATATTTTGATGAACATGGTGGTGACAAAACTCCGTACCTGTTAGTGGCCTGATGGCCAATTGGCTAATACTCTGGCCTTTGGTAATACAGACTTCAGGTTCGAATTCTGGTGGTGGCATGGAGGTTTGCTAGTAATTCGGAATCCATGTCAAATTGTAGGTCCCGGTCTAATTAGTCTAAAGTGTGCACAAAATGACAGTAGAGCGACAAACCAAACTGCACTGGTTGCCATCAGAACTTGCTACGCCACAGCGTATGCAACAGCAACTTTGTTCGTGAACATGATTGAACTTCAATTCACCTTTTATTACCCCCTGAAACCAAAATCACTTTTGGGGTTAATTTGGTTCTCGAATGTTTCCGCGATGCTATGGACAATATTTTAAGGAACGAAAAATGTTGCTAAAGTTTAAGAAATTAATTTTATCATATTCATTGGATAATTTAAAATAGTCAATAGTGAAATATTTAATTTCCATTTCTCCAAAGTTTAAAAGGCAATTTTGAACTCTATGTTAAAAGTAAAACACAAATTTTTCAATCAAAATTTGTAGAAGTAAATCTAATGTCAACAACATCATCACTGTGATCAATTTTATTTTTCAGAGACATACGGAAAAGCTTTTACTACTGTATACTTTCTTTTTTCAGTTTTTTATACAATATGTTCTGGCAAAATGAAACAAGCATATAAACACGAGGCGCAAAATAAATTATTTATTTCTAGATAAATCAAGATTGCTTAAACATCAACTATTCATCAATAATAAAAAAAGCCCAGTAGAATTAAATAATTTGATTACAGATCATTACATTACTAAAATATAAGAAAATAAACCAATTTTTAATTGGAAAATGACAAAATACATTTCCTTCTACAGACAATAAAATTAAGTAGTTATCATTAAAAAAAAATACTGTAAATTGTTACATAAAAGCAAAATTGTAAAACATCACACTAACAAAAATAGAAATAAAAAGTAAATTGATAAGCATTCGCGTCTAAAATTTGCAATAGTTTTATAGCACATAAATTTCTATAGAAATTAAAGATTTTCATCAAAATTGATTATCTGATCTAAAATAAATTTTTATGGAAAGTCTATCAAAATCCAAATTTTGTAAAAGTCTTACAATTTAATAGTTAAGTAGCATTAAAAAGCATGCTTATGTAAATTTTTTTTTCTTTAACGATAACATTGCTCCAACCTGAGAATAGCTAAATATTTTGAAATAGATTTCTAAAAATACATTTACAAAAAAAAAATACATCAAAAGCACATCTTCTGTCAGCATGAAAAGGTAAAAAATAATAACAAAGAAGAGATGCAAGGAACCATAAAGAAATTCATACATTCACAAAGCTCACATGTACTAGCTCTTAAATAGCTTAAGCTACAGTTTTCTGCGCGTTGTTCTTATAATTGCCAAGCCCTCTCCATCATCGTCACAAAATATTCATCCAGGTCAATGGATGCGCTAACTCCGGCGTAGTAATCAATGAATTCATCTTTAGAAACCTGAAAGAAAGAAAATAGATGATCAATTTATAAAAAAATTCTTTACGTGATATAATTAAAGAAATTTTTTTTTTGTCTGTCTACCACTTTCTTTTTTTGCATTTAGTACTGTCTGTTACGAAATTATTTTACTTTCTATTTTGAAGCCACTGTCTTCAGACTTATTTCAAATAAATTCGTTTAATCAAAACTACTGAAAACTATTTTAATTTTTAATAAATATCCTTAGTTCTAGAAGTTCGTCAAATTTTCCTCAAATTTCACGGTATATTTAATGTTTTGCTTTTTGTATTGTGCATGTATTTAATTAGTGTTATTTATATATATATCGTACATGTATTTATAGTAATTACTTTTTACACACACATACAAAAAATAGAAAGAGGACAAAAAAACATAGTCAATTAAACATTTAAAGCTCTTATAAATTCTTCATTGGCGCAACAGCTCCATGTTGGACCAAGGCCGTTTGCCTTCCGGCAGATTTCGAGATAGGATATGTTTTCTTTTTTACGGGGTAGGGTTGTCAGCCCTACACCTACAGTCATATTAGACCGGGACCTACGGTTTAAAATGGATTCCGAACCACTACAAACATTCATGAGTGCTAGCCACTCGGCCATCAGGCCCCATAAATACTACTAATTAACTGAAATTAAACAATTGTTGATGTACTCACAAGAAAATTTCTTTTCAAATAGAACTGAATTACAATGGATATTTTAAAATTGTATGGATTAATGTACGAAAATATAGAGAATTCTCTTTTTCAAATAATGTAGAATTTTTTTATAATAATTTTAAGTTAAATCTTCAATATCCTTTTCTTAATTTGTTTCTCTCTAATTTCTATTTAATATAAGTAAATAAAATAAAATAAATAAATAATTATGATTCTACAATTTTAAATAATTAATAATTTTAATTCTTAATAACTAATATAAAACATAATTTTTAAATTTAATTTTCAACATCATTCTTGAGTGATTACTGAAATCAACAATTACAAATTTACTATTTATTATTAGTTGAAATGTAAAAAGAATAATATGTAATTATTTTTAATTATTTTTGCAAAAATATATATATATATAACACAATCCAGACATTTTCAACATTGTTAAATTAGAAAAAAAATAAATAATAATAATAAAAATAATAAAAAAATAAAATTAAAAAAAAACCCTCAACTTCACTTCCCCTCTTTCTATCTGCTTTATTCCTTGAAAAAAATATGAACTTTTAATCCATCTCTTAAAAAAAAAAAAATCGGTTCCTTAGGTTAAAAAAAAAATTATTTCGTGGCAATTATCTTTGGCTGAATATCATCCACTCCAACATTCTGTTTTTTGTTTTTTTTTAAACCTATCCACCTTCCGAAGATGGGAAATGTTTCAAGGTGAAAACCATCAGACAATGGTATCTTCCTACTTCCTGTCAATCTCACCTTGCCATCTGCCTTGTTGGGCGTGTCGAAATTGGCGAGGAATTCCAGCAGCACCTCGTCTTCGCTCTTCTTTCCCGCTATGACATCCGGATGTTCCTTGCCGTTGTAGACGCCCCTCAAGTCTTCGAGCGTGACGGACCCGTCGCCGCTGTGGTCCATTTTGGCGAAGGCTTTCTCGATGATGTCCAGGCGATCTTGGAGACAGGGGAGGCTGTGAAAGGAATAATTCAATATCATTTGAGGAATTATTTAATATCAATGGAATAATTCAATATCCTTTGAGAGAATAACGTTGTTATATATGATTGACATGTGCATGTGTAACACAGTGCATGTTGCACATTGACATGTGCATGTGTAACACAGCATTAAAATGCCTGATATATGGACATGTACGTAATGCTAGGTAGATGTATAACTCAATATACAAAAATTATACATTGAGAAGTTCAAATAATACCATCAAAGTAATGTGTGTAAATGTGTCACAATGGGAAAATTATTTAAATTCTAATCATTAAGTAATATGGTACATTTGCAGCAGTTGTGACATAATCTAGTGATTACCAAGAAAAAAAAGATAAAAAAGGAACAGTTTAATTTGTCCCTCTATGGTCATTTTTTTGCACACTCTGAGCTAATTAAACAGGGATCTACAATTTAACGTGGATTCCGAACCATTACTACACCACACCAAATCACTGTGCTTAGAGCTGAGTTGCCCCTTTACAGTTTGGGAATGATGTAGGGAAGAATTCCGGGCTCTGTGACGCTCTATAGTCATGTGAGACCGGGACCTACGGCTTAAAGTGGAATCCGAACCCCTACAAACATCCATGGCACCACCAGAACTCGAACACGAAACCTGCGGCATCGAGCGCCAGATACTCGGCCATACCGACCCCGATTCCGAACCACTAACAAACATCCATGCCACCGCTAAGATTCGACGCTTAAACCTGTAATACCAAAAGTCAGAGCGCTAGCCAATTGTCCATCAGGCCGCCAAAAATGAAGAGCAAAAATACTGCTAAAATACATATTTTAAAAGAATTAAGCAGATGGAAATCAAACACATAATTTATTGGTCTGTAATGATTTTTTAATTTTAATTAAAACCATTGCTTGTATTATACAATACTTAAATAAGAATATTACAACTGCCAGTGCAAACAAATTTTACGACATTCTAAACTCCTTTAATCAAAATTATTTAGAAAAAAAAATATATTATTCACTTTATTTAGTATTTTTTGAAGGCTTTCTTGAATTTCAGAAAAATAGTTTCAATTTAACTCATGCTCAGAAATGTAAACTTAAGTTGAACTGTTAATTTTTTTTTCTAGCAGTTGCAAAATTATCAATGTGCAATAACTATTACTATTAGCTGCAATGCTAATGTTATATTTTAAGAAAATTAAGATTGTAACCGTGCTCCTTCCTACATAGCGGCAAGAGCGCCCCCTGTGGCGTTCACGAGAGATGGTCAGTAGGCCTCGAGATTCTCACCCGAGAGGAAATACAGAACAACTTGCGCTCCTGTAGAGAAACGTTCAGTTTATAGTCTCTCATCCTGTGAGAAATTATATTTATCGCATCCTGCGCGTACTTAGGTATTGGCTTAGAAGTAAAATTTTTCCAGGAATCTGTAATTATTTGTCTTTAAATGTTTTACATATTGTACGTTTTTAATTAATTGTATGTGTGTGGTGTTTGTGAGCGTGTAAATAAAGCTACGAGTTCTTCAACCTGTGTCTTAAGTCTCAACCCAACAATACCCAGTTATAATCCAGCTGCACAATCTGCACACTACAAGATGTTATACAGTGTATAAGGAGTAAACTCCTCACGCATAATTTTTAATTGTATCGACTTTAGCTTTATCACGATTTTTGTATAATAAATAGAACGCATATCTCATTGGAACTCTTTCATCACAAAAAAATATTCAACCAGCCAATCGAAGCATTACTAAGTTATTTCTTTCAGTAGAAATAATAAATGATGTTGATTTCGAGAAATAATAAATATCCTTGAAAAACACGCTATCAATTCCGGGAAACATTCTCAGTGCTTCTGTAGTAAAATATTTATATCAATTCAGGGAAAAAGAAAATTCTCTGCGCATCTGCAGTAAAATATTCATTGGTTGCTGGATTCCCTGTCGATATAATTTCTTTTGAGTCTTCTATCTGGTGAATAATTAATACTGAGGATTACACAATAGTATATTAATTCTGAGGATTACACATTCGCATTGCGTAACTAAACTATTTATTTATAAAAAAATAAAAAACCGAAAAGTACATAATGTAGAAGTAGGAAATAAAAAAAAAAAAAAAAAAATACTTAGAAAGAAGGATATAAAAATAAATTCACTTCTCTGCCATTGTATTCTTTCGCATACAATTTTAGAAATTAAATTAGAAAAATACAACTTTACTTTTATTTTTTTAAAGATTATATTAAAAATTTTTTTTCTGCTTTAATACTTTTGTCAACTGTTTTGTATATGTATAGTTTCCCGTTTTCAGTAACATCATTAAAAATGCGATTTCAATATTATTTTACAGAATGGGGACAAATTACATTGAATAAACTCAATAATTTAAATAAAAATTCTCTTTAATAGAAAAAAAAAAGATATCGAATAAAAATTATTTTTATGGTTAATGGAAATGAATTTGGTTACAGACTTGATAATTTTAAAACGTTCATTAACCATTGTAAATTAATTGTCAATTCATTTCCACCTCTAGTGTATTTAATTGCTTCAATGCATAGCATAAACAAAACTGTCACATACGAAGATGAATGGATAATCGAGAATGCGTTGTGAAAAACAAAGAAAATCCTTTATAACTTTTATATAAAAACTAAGAGAAAAGTTATGTGAAATCATGTTTAAGTAACAACATATTTTATTAAAGCAATACAAAAATACAATTTTAAATAAATATTTTGTTATCCAGTGCTGGTCATTTTGATTTGAAATCATTTGCCATTTATGAAGCAGATTTAATGCTACTCACTACGTGGGATCACAGGGAATTTGTCCCACTACAACCACATTTAGCAACGTCCTTTTTTTTTATCCAATGTCCAATGACATTTAACAATTTGGTCCCCTAACACCCACATTAACCATCCTAATTTGGAATGAACACCCATAAGAGTTACATTGGGAGTTTGCATTCTCTTCCCCACATCTTCTAAGCCAATGGCATTCCAGCTTATAGATTTATTGCTCCATTTCCGTAAAGGTCATAGCGGCCTGATGGCCAATTGGCTAGCTTTCTGGCCTTTGGTCTCACAGGCTTCAAGTTCGAATCCTGGAGGTGGCGTGAATGTTTGTTAGTGGTTTGGAATCCACGTTAAGCTGTAGGTCACGGTCTAATTAGCCGAAAGTGTGTACACAATGACCGTAGAGTGACAAACCAAACCGGAAAGGGCACGAAGATTTAATGGGATTCGAATAAAACCCTTTTAATTCGTATGCTTGCATTGCTTATACTCCAAGGTACGTCTGCATTTCGTGTCCTTTCCCTTATAAATATGAATATAATTATTTTTAAAATTTCTATAATTTTCCATCTTTATTTTCTAATAATTTTTTTACAATTAAAAGACATTAAAATTAAAGCATTAAAAAATTTTCCATTATGAAGTGCATTAAATATGTTAAAAAACTTAAATATATAAAGCAGTAGCAAATGCTTTGCCAAAATATTAGAATATATACTTGGAAGAGTTCTGAAAACATAAAACGAAAACATACTCATTATTGGCTGAAAATAAATTATTTAATCATTGCTTTACGATAAATTAAATTGATGGATTAATTTTTTTTATGTGCATTTCGCTTGTCTGGGACAAACCAAGTATTAATTCTGAATGGTTCAATGTAAAATTTAACAAACATTTCTCCCGTGTGGATCCGGATTAGAATAACCCCACTATAGCCCATGCATGCCGTGAAAAGTGACTAAAATGGATACCCAATGCCAGGAGGTATAAACGGGTGGAGTTAAGCCAGACTTCTCCCTTTGGGTGCCCCACGTTTCTGTACGCAAGGTCAAGGACAAAAAGAAGCTGCACTTTTTTTACCCTCTATCGTGACTCGCACAAGGGTTCATGGACTTGGACTAGATGTTGCTGTCGATCAAGTGGGATAAGAAACAACAACAAATAACTTCTTCATGATTGAATGAAAAATGAATAATTATATTAAATAATTTTTTAATCAAATATAACATTATTGCTAATTAATTAATTCTATTATTACTAGCATCGGCTATATTTGAAAATTATTGCGTACAAAAGATCCTTCATAAAACTCAATGAACATATCAAGATAACTCGTTCAGTTTGGATTATTGGCCTTAATTATTACCATTAAAGCTTTTAATAAATCCCATTTCAATGAATCAGTTGGAGCATATTTCTCTGATGATGTCAACTGTTTACTTACTCTGACCGCCTTCAGAAATTCATCGAAGCTGACGGTGCCACTTCCGTCCTTGTCGATTTCTTGGAAGAGTTCCGAGATCTCGTCATCGTCCAGGGTGGCTCCGTACTCCCTCAGACCAATCTTCATCTCTTCCAGATCCAGTTTACGATCGCGGTTGTCATCGATCAAGCGAAAAGCCCTGCCAAGAAAGAAAAGTATTAGAATTTATTAATCATATTCAGTGGGTTTATCATACTTGATTTGAAATAGAAACTTATCTAAATTTCAAGTTTAATTCAGCTCGTGGCTCAATGGTAACGTGGACAGCAAATGTGCAAATGGACCGGGGTTCGAATCCACTAGCGTGCTGATACTGCTTTCAGAAACTTGATGGTAACTAAGACAGCGGATATAACCGTTTCTGTATTGGCAATCGAGCCAGTTTTGCAGGGTTTCTAGCTAATTCTAGTCCATACTTTCCCATTTCCCATCGGTGAACTATTCAGGGCCTACGTTAGAAGAACACTAATTTAAAATATTTCCTTACCGCTCCATGATTTGGTTTTGGAAATACTTATTGATTTTATTGCGTCACATATAATTAAAGGAAGTAATTTAAAATTAATATTGAAACTTACGTAACGATAGTTATAATTAAATAGGTATCATGCAATGGCATAGAATAATGTCTTGATTGTCATCTATTATTTAAATCACTCATCTTTATGTACCAACTTCCCAACTTATTACAGGGCAACAAAAAAATTTAAGAATCACTTTTGATGCATTCGTATACGTTATTAAAGATGGATATGGATATAGAGATAAAGATAGATATTTCAATGCAAAAATTAGTGATGTTTCTCAATATGACAATCTTTAGTATAGTACATTTTTCTAGATCGCTTTTGCCATGATTTCAATACAAGTAGTATCACTTCTTTAGGAATTTTCTTCATTTCTTCTGAAATAGCTTTTTTAAAACCTATCAGGGTTGAAATTTTAGTTCCCTTTTTAAATATCCCCACAAAAAAAAAAAAAAAAAAAAAAAAAATCACATGGTGCAGCATCAGAACGTTTTGGCATCCACTGATAAGCCTTTATGAATATAAAATTCCTAAACGAGGAGAAAGTGAATGTACTTTTAGCAGTATGTAAAGTTGCAGTCTTGATGAAAAGCTCCATTAGTATTCGGATGCATTTTGACAAAATCAGCTTTTAGAAAGTTCAAAATTTTTTGAATTAATTTAATCGAAGCACAAAACGATCTTGAGTGCTTCCACATGCAGAAATAGCCATCCAGACCATAACCCCTTTTGGACGGACTTTCTAAGTTTAATTTCGAAGTCTTGACTGTTTTGGCTTGCATTTGAGGGAAAGATTCAGGCCTCAACAGTTGTTCACTACTTTTAGCCATCTACGCCTTCAAAGAAGTTTATAGAAAGGCCTTTTCTGACCTTAGGCTGAGGGGAGCTTGACCAATTCAAGTTCTATAAAATTTCTTTAAAAGCAGAACTTTGATAAAAATGGAAGACACGAAAATTAATTGCCAATATGTTTGACTATACAATACTACTTAAAAGAAACTTATTTAAGCTTATAGCAGTAACTAACATCCAAACGGATCCCTAAGAATTTTTGTTACCCTGCAGATAATATGCACAAAATAGGGATTTGATTTGAATACAACTGTTTTTGAAATGAGTAAGACTTGAAAACAATTGTAGCAAAGACTGTCGCACCGACAACTCTATCAGACTATCTGATTGAAACTTAAAGGTTATTCGCATATGATACCTAAATACAGAGAAATTCCAGAAAGCATTATTTCCTTTTACACCATTCTAGGAGAAGCATTGATAATGATAATCCTAAAGATATCCGAAATTCGAAACTCCATCAATCTACTTCATATTTCAAGGTTCTTCAGTTATAATGGATAAACCTCTCACTCTCTTGCAAAAATTGCTAGTCTAGCATATTTTTACAAGAGAACTTTAGCACCAGCAATACACAGTTATGTTTTCTAAGAACATATTTCCCATATTTTGAATATGTGTAGTGATGAAATAAATGATCTTTTATTAGCCGGTCATTAGCTGTCAGTATTTAAAAAATAATAATAACCAACTGAGTTAAAAAGATAATTGTGGATGAAATCTGAAAGTCTCAAGTATTGCTATATTTTTAAGATTAAAAAAAAAAACGAACTAAAATTAATAATAATAAGGTTTAGACAATTTCTAGATTATTCAGGCACTAGTCGAAATATCAACGCAACAGGATGGAGTAAACTATGGCTGCTATATTCTATTCTTTTTTCAAATTTTGTTTTTTATCAATAGAATTATAATGCTGACTGCAATAGCTGGAAAAAAGATAAGAATCAGGCATTTAAATTAGAAATTTGCGTGAAATAGTCTTCTGTAGTAAATAACAGAAACGAAATAAATTAGAATAAATACTCGTGTAACTTGTATACATTATTACTGAACATAACAGAAATGAAGGACAAAATTTTTGAACATATTTTTGTAAGTTGTTTGCATGAAAACATTTTTTATAGATTTATTGACCGGTACATTGTTTAAAACTTAATTTCATTCTTTATGTTTAGTTATCATAAATAAATTTTTTTTTTTAAATTTCTTATTTATTTATTTTTAAAAATATTTCTCGCATTTAATTTTTTGTTAAAAATGGTGCTAATAATTGTATAAAAATTTAAACTAAATTATTTATAATTGTGAGTTAATTTTTTTTTTAAATTTTTTCATTTAAGTAACATCATCAATATAATATATTTGTATTAAATAAAATGCTTTAATTGCGCTCATAAACACAAAACTAATAATATATAATCAATATTCCTAATTTGCTCAAAAACATTCACTAAGTGGCGTGTAGGAGTGTGCCAAAGTTTTGTTTTTCAACTGAATATTTAATACTTTTCATTAAGTATTTTCTTCACACTTCATGTCTATTTGACAAAGACAAAAACATTAGATTAAATTTCAAATTAAATTTTTCTACCCAAAGTCATTTCATATTACTGTAATGTACAAATGTAACATTATCTGCAGAAATAATATGCAAGTGTATCTAATAATTTGAGCATTAATGACATACATTCTTAACTTAATTAGATATTCATCTTAAATTAACCACAGTTAAATTTAAGATTTGAAAAAAAAAATTGAAATAATTTCAGTCAAGAATAGTAATGAAAAAGGTACTAAATTTTTGAAAGAAAAATATCCTACATTAGTGTCTAATAAAGGTTCAACAAAATTCATTAGAGGCACAGAAAAAAATGCATTGTATACAAGTTTAGAGGCCAAATCGCAAGATTGCGGCCGTTGGGATTTGTCAACTTTTTTGTCGCGACAACTGGGCGATAAGTTGCAAATGTGGCAACATGGGTTTTTTGTTCTGTTTGCAATTCACAACACTTACAATCGCAAGCCTTTACTTGGAGCACTTTTGCGAAAAACTTTTTGACGCCAAATCCCAACGGCCCCCATTCTGCGATTTGACCAGTTTAGAAAGAATAAGAAGTATAAGAATCATGAAATTATAATCCATTTAAACAGCTACAGACAGCATGACAGCTACTTACCGGGAAAGTCCAATGATTCCATGGGCACCTCTTTCCCTGCAGTATTCGCGCAATTTCTCGATAACTGCTGACATCTTGATTTTAGTGCTGATCAAACTGAAAAAGAAATGAAAAGTTTAATAATTTTTTTTAAATAAATTTTTTTTTTTTTTTTTTTACATACCAGAATTTTTTTTTTAAATGACAATTTAAGTTGTTGATAAATTATTTTTTTGTTTTTTTATTAAAATAAATTGTGCTGTTTTTAAAAGCAAATTAATTAGATATTTTTATAGTAGATTAAATCAGGTCAATATTAAAACTAAATTACGAAAAGAGACTATAATGATGTATGTGGACATCTTTTATCACAGTTGCCTGTTCAGGGAATGTTTCAAGTTTCTTGCCCCGCAAATGTGGGTCATTTACTCCTGAAAGAATTCCCGGTAGGTAATATTCTCCCTTGCTATCCGACAGAAATTTCTCATGTTTAATTTTTGATTTATTCTTGCTGAGATTTTCACAGGAATGACTTTCAAGCAATTATTTTTCATCGTATATTACGTAAAAAAAAAGATGTAGATAAAAGATCTAATAGTATTACTGTTTTAGATTATCAATATAATATGGATTGGTGTTGTATCAATCAGTTCTCTACCAAACTGATTTAAAGCAGAAACTTTTATAAGAATGCAATGACATAACATCATCAGACATAATGTTCCAGACATTGCTAACGATAAATTCCACGAACTGACAAAGAAATGCAATGTCGAAAAACTGACTTTCCAAACTCCAACCCCACACTCCGCTTCGTCCTTCCAAAGATATATCGGCCTTCAATGTAGTAAACATTCCAAGTATTACAAAATATATTGTATAATATTTCTTAACTTCTTACAGATTGACAAATATAACACATTGTCTATGGGTTTCAATAATATAACGTAATGTAACTTCGGTAATTTTTTTTTTCTATAAAATCAATTAACTTTACAAAATTAAAAAAAAAAAAAAAAAAAAAAAAATTTTTTTTTAACATTTATACATTTTTACATACATACCATATATAGGCATTCAGTAGGCCAATTTATATTTTTATTTGATATTAACAATCGCATCTGTATCAAATTCATGAATTCAATAAATTGAATATTTAAAGTTTCATCATACAAAAATAATTAAAATAAATAAATCTTGTTTTATAAATATTTTAAATAATAATAAATAATAAAAATTAATAAAACTTAAACAACAATTATTTTTATATAAATAATTTAAATCTATAGCATAAAAAGAAGAAAAAAAATCAAGAATTATAAAAATAATTTAAATTGTGTATAAATAAGGTAAAGTTAAAAAACGAATAAAACACAAATAATAAATAAAAAGCAGCTAGTGTGTTGCGTCTAATACTCAGTGAATGAGTGAAGGGAGGGGGGGGCGCAGCTTCTGTTGTGATGGAGCACCCGTAGGTAGAAGTCTCACTTGGCTCCGTGACGCTAAGAAGAATTGCAGTGCTTTCCGGAAAGACTTTTGGGGAAACTACCCGCATTTGCGTATCGTATGTGAGAAAAAAACCTGAAAACTCCGACCAGGTAGTCCGACTAATGAGGCAAGATGATGAACATCACAAATGCCATCCAATCTCCTCGTTTCTTGAGGCGGCCTGATGGCCAATTGGCTACCGCTCTGGCCTTTAGTACCCCAGACTCCAGGTTCGCATCCTTTCGGTGGAATGGATGTTTGTTAGTGGTTCAGAATCAAAGTCAAATATTTCATATAAAAATATTAAAATAAATTTTTATTCAAAAAGTGAGAAAAAATTGCATTTATAGGTTTAAAGAAATATACGTATTTTGACCATATGATAAAAATTTATATCAGACAGAAGTAGTTTTATTTGCTGCATTTAAAAAAGCCAATTCAAGCATCTAAAAAAAGTTCAAATGAGCAATTAAAATTAAGCTTTAAAGTATTAATGTTTATTAATAATATATAGTAATATTTATTAATTGAAACATTTTTCATTTTATGACTGAAATATCATAGAATTAACTACAAAACTAATCAAATAATCTATTTTCTGGGAGACATTTTTTTTTCTGAAAGTCTCTCATTTTATGGGCACATAATAAAAATTAGTTATTGATTCGCCAAAGTATGTCATTCTCACCTCACATAATTATGTCATAAGACTCCGCTGCTATTAATTTTTGACTAAGTCTACATATTCTTCGCTCTTTTCGTAAGAGCATAATCTCAAGAAAGTGATGAGTTTTTGATCGATTACGATTTTTAATTTTCGTTATTAGATTTTTAAAAACCATTTTCGATCAAGAAAAAATAAATACAGCTATTATCAATGGGAAACTAAACTATTGAAAAATTACTATTAATGTTAAGTACAATTAAAAATGGTATAATTCAAATTTTTCGCAAATTATTTATCTGAGTTTCTACAAAACTGCTATGAATGTGAATTAGTTATTAGTTAAAATATATTTAAATTATTATAAATTTTGCATTACAAACATGACAAAATAATATCTAAAATATAAATAAAATGTAATTGTAAAGAAACATGTTTAGAAGACAAATTAATTATCTGAAGAAAATTTTAAAGAGTGCATTTTGTCACAGAACTATAAAAATTAACATTAGAGTAATTTAGTGAATAAATATCGTAAATGATTTCAGAAACTATTATAAGAAATAACATTATAAAGAATATAATATAAATGAATTATTAAAATAGTATGAAGTTTACAGTTTAAACAAGATTTAGATTTAATTTTTTAAATTTTAGCTGGAAGTATTCTTTTTAAAGACCTTGGATATATTTATAACACAATAGAAATGAGTGTGTCCAGACCTAAGACAAAAAAACCCACAAATTGTCGTTTATTTTTACTGTAAATGATCAAATTACCTTGAGAATTTTTTTTACGAAGCAAAACATAAAGATTAAGATTTCGTGGTATAAATTGTTAACTATTTTCATCACATCAAATAAAAAATTTGCAGACATCTTAACAATCCTTTTTTGTTAATGGGTTAGATATTAACCATCTGATAATTTATTGTGACGTGTCTAATAATTCTCGGAGGCACTGTACATTTAAATTAACTAAAAATGTTTCATTTTTGTCTAAAATGCTTGAAAGTTTAGTTTGGTTTATCGCTCTACAGTTATTTTATACACACTTTAGGCTAATTAGACCCGGACCTACAATTTAACGATAATGCTTGAAGGAGAGCATACCAATTTAGAATAACAAATAACGTTAATTAATTTTAGCTTCTTAATTATACAGGCGGATCATAATTAATTACCTAAAGCAATTAACTAGAAATAGTGATTTACAAAAAGAAATAAACAAAAAGAAGCAAAACAAAAGCAACAGGAAGACTGATTCAATGTGATAAAAGAATTTATCGGCTTAAAGAAAATACAATAATGCAAATAAGAGTTACACAAAACGATGTAAAACATCTGCGTAAAAGCCGATTCAACCGTCACACCCACCACAGCCTAAACAGTATGAGTCTTTAAGTTCTGCGGTTAACAGTCGTTTCTTGGTGACTTCATGAATGAACCGCAGTTTATTAATTTGAAACCTGATAACGTCCAAAGATACCGAAAAAAACTTGTTTCAGTGTTTTGTTTGTGTGTAATTTTTTCCTTTTCCATTTTTATGAATGCTTTCTTTCAAATGATGCAAGAGAGAGAAATACTTCACACTTTTAATTAGAGTTTGAATGCATAGGTGCTAATTTACAAACCGAAAATGTGTTTAAAAATTTATATAATCTTACTTATTAGAAATTAATTCCTTCTAAAAAGAGAGAGAAAAAAAAGGATATTAGGAAAATTGAGCATATTTTAATAGAAAATACTTTTTTTTTTGTATGCATAAACTATAAAAGGTACTACGAATTATTTTTATTAATGACAGTTACCTTTAATTTCTATTTACAATTTATTAATAGAACTGTACATAATATTCAAACAGAATAATTCGTCAAACGATTCTAAAAATATGTACTACAACATTTTAAAATTAGAATAATTTTGGGAATTTCGGTTTTTTTACGTGAAGAATTTGCCTTCCAAATCGAAAAATTGTTTTAATTGTGTTAAAATTGCGATTAAAAGTTCTAGTAACAAATCTTCAAAACTTAACGGTTAAAATTATCGTTAATTTATGTTGGCATTAATGGTTAATACCGATAGCGAAAATAAACAGTTTTTCCCTTCTACTATTAGATATTTTTGTCAGTAACTGACACATTTCACGATAAGAACAACTTTCTTTTCCAATCAATAAATAAGAAATGCAAGACATCTTTTTTGTATCTATCAATAATGAACATTTTTCCAATAATATTCTGGTAATGGAAAAAAAATATCATAAAAACATTTAATTAAAGAGCACATAGGTAATGTTGAAGAGAATAGCGTTAATAAATATCATGGATTAACGGGCAATTTTTAGCGAGAAAGATATTAATGTTTTAATAAACCTTTATAACTCATAAGATTCTTCTTAGCTCATAAACGGCTTTTCTTATTGCTGGGCATTTAAATGATCTCAGGTCATTTAAATGTCAGGATACAGCATTTATGTAGCAGATTCAATGTTATCCAGGGTGCATCACAAAGGGCCAATTACAGTACATCCGCTTTAATGCCATTGCAATCTGAAACACACCAGAGGTGGCATTTTCAGTTTAACATTCTTCTTCTTGAATCCAATAGAGGCTCTTGGCTTATAGATTTATCGTATCCATTCCTGGTATAAATAACAAAACAATTTCGTTACATTTGTAAAGTTTCGATTTGTTCTATCCAATTCAGAAGCTTAATGTAATAAACACCAGTACAATTCGTACATAAGTAGTCCAATACATTTTTTATATATTTCGTTTGCCCAATTCGTGGCTCAGTAGCAAAGCTCGCCAACAGTGAGCATTAGAGAGGAAATGGTTCAATCGGCTGGTGGCTTTGTTGCAAACCAGGGATGACCAACCCATATGATCTTACGAGCCACTTTGGAAATGCATCCTAACTCCGCGGGCCGCATATAAAATTATATATCCCCATATTAGATTTAGACTCACTATGCACTTTTTTGGAGTGAAAAATTGAAACATAATGAGTAATTATTGTTGTGTTTACTATTATTCTTACATGTAAACATAGATAATATAATAATAATGATACTAAACGCACATTGTAAAGAAATATAAAGCCCTAAAAATAAACTATAAAAAATATATAAATATAAACGAAATAAAAAAAATAAATTATTTAAAAATATTTATTTTACTAGTGCGATATTTCTTTCTACACCCTTTCCCTTAGTTTTTGCAAATTGATCTCAATTTGGGTATTAGCACATCATACCTGGTGTTGCAAGTTAGGGTCCCTTATGTTTGAGCATGTTTTGTGATTGGTCAATTTCATTTTCGGATAATAATAATAATAATAATAATAATAAAATAAAAAACCCGATTCGCAGGCTCAAGTTGAACCAAAAGCGCTAATTACTTCAACTAAAGAGTCTGGTTTGCTCTGTTATCAACAATCAACTGTGCGTATCTAGGGATGGTCACTGAAGCCACTTAAAGTGAAACATAGAGCCTGTTATATTAGATATTCCAAGACGCGCGCATCATGAGTTCGAAAAAATATTCAAGGCGCCCGCGGTCCTGGGGTTGGTCACTCCTAGTCTAGATGTTGCTGTCTACCGAGTGGGATAAGAAAGAGAAAATATTTCGTTTAATTAAAACTAAAAGCTTTTTAGATGTTCCTTTAAATTAAAAATTTTTAATACTTTTTTTATATTAAAGGTATAATTGTTAATGACGATTTCAATTCTACATTGCTGAATATAAGTAAAGAAATTAAGACATTACAAGATCCTAAAAAAATTTGATACTAAAATGACGATTGGACATATATTATTTTAAGTGAGGCTATAATTATTCATTGCTTGTCTTATTACGCACACGTGCTCATTTTTTATCGTCTGCGGATGACAATATACTGTTGAAATCGATGACCCTTTATCTAATTTAAAATAAGAGGAAAATAATAATGCAAGATATTTTTAGTTTTCAAACAGACGTGATGAAGAAATCTGAGGAAACTTATGTTTCCGGCAAGCCATTTTTATGGTCGTTTCCCTTCCTCCAACATGTTTGATTAATATACAATTGATTATCCGTGTTCCCCTATTTCCAGACAGCAGGTTAACGACTTTTATCATTATCACGATTCTACAATTTCACCTTTGTAGTATACGGGTATAAATAATTTCTGATACAGTTTGTTTTCCTGCGGATGTACGATGCAAAAATAATCAAGAAAAAAAAATTATACTGGTTATTGTAAAAATACACTGGTATATTATTAACTTAAAATCTCTGCCCTCCAAGATGAAATGCATTCTAATTAAAAAGTGAATATTAAAGTTATATCAGAAATACTACATATATAACAGAAACCAAGCATAGACTAACTAACATATTACTAATATATCAGAAACTGTAAATTTAAAATAATTCCTCCAAATATATTGATAGCTTTATTCAATCATGTATGTTTTATCATTTGAAATATTTAATGAGAATAGAAATTATACACCAATATGAATGTTTAAGCAAAATTAGTTAAGCGTACAAAGGTGCGAAAGAGATATAACAACAAAAAAAAAATCCATGATTTTATTAAATATATTTATTATGTCTCATTTTAATATCAGTTTTCTGAAATTTTCTCAAAAATGTATTAAGTCAATTTACAGAGTCGAAGAAAAATAAATAATTGAGCATTGTAAAAATAGTTTGATATTAAGATGAAGTATGTCAGTATTTTCATATGAGAATGCTATTAGGTGAGACAAAAATTTTTAACATTTATCATTTAAAAATGACTGAATTTATGATATTTATTTTTTTAAAAGTTCATAATAAAATTAGAATATTTCTGGTGTTTTTTCTGGACAATAGCTTTACATATCGTTGCAATAAAACTAACATTCGATTTTAAATTGTATCCTTCAATGCTCATACGTTTATTTAAACCTGCAAAGCACGACTCTTGGCTCAATGGTAACGTGCGCCACTGGTGAGCATTAGGGTTGAGATTCAATCCGCTGGCGGCTTTTTGTAGACACTATGGCGTTTGTCGCCTTAATTAATTTTGATTTTAAAATAATATTCTTGCGAATATATGGTAGATACTGCCTGTTTTATTTATGAGTTCACAGAATAATTAAATTATATTCTGCGAACCTATGATGCGTTCGCCTCTTGGAACATCTAATATAACAGGTTGTAATATGAATTTAAAAATGTCTATAGTGGGTCTAAATCTAATATGGAGATATATTATTTTATATGGGGCCCGCAAGATAATTTGGGTTGGCCAACCCTGGTCTTTGGTAGACAGCAACAATAATAAAAACATGCATTTCTAAGTTTGTTTTATATCAGATGCTGTGTATTTAGAATTCAAGTTTACAATAAAATCAGAAAATATTTCTAGTGGAAGTATTACTTAAAAAAAATTAACGCAATAAATCTTTAAAAAGTTTAACAGGAAATAATAATTTGTTTGATGAAGATTTATGATTGTGTGTGTAAATGTTCTTCATTTCCTTCATTCGCCGCCATGTTAAAAAGTAGATGATTCTCAGTTAAAGTAGACAAACTCGGTGTTTTAAACCAGACAATCTCGAAGATTACATCAGAATCGTTCATATAAGTCACAGAACATCCAAACGAAAAATTTTCAAACATCTTACAAAAGTAGTAGCAATCTCTCTCTACTACTTTTGTTTTGTTTTTCGGCGCGAACAAAGCCATGAAGTTGTCGTAACTCGTTAACACTTGTTTAGTAACCGTAAATCATGATTCACATGTGCAAGAGCGTAGACATCAGTGGATGAGTCATCTATTCTTTCGTTTTACGGCAGAGAATGGGGAAAATCAAGGACGTTACACACACACTATCATAAAACGCGACCCCAATAAGTAATGATGCGGAAAGATGAAAAATTTGCAGCACTTTTATGTATAATTGGATGGCATTATGACACAGCCTTCTACTAGACTTTTTCATGTATTGGAGCTTTTTATATTCATGGTGTTAAAATATCATAAACGCTTTAACCAATTATTTGTTTCCAAGTATTTTTTATCAGTAATTATTATAAAGAATTTTTTTTTCCACAATAAAGGATTATTTACGCTTTTTAGCATCGGCCCATGAAATAGCGAAACTAGGTTGCCGTTTTTGCAACAAGACACTTTGGTTGGGCTAACTTTAATTAAGTTATATCGGTGTGTTAATTTTAATAATTTCAAATCGCAGTTTGGAGCTAATTCCCTAGAAGGTTAACAGATCCTTTCAAGTGTCTAATGAAATGGTTTCCGGTTTACTGATTTATCATGCTCCTTCCAGATATAAGCATTACATTTTACAGTTCGAGTTTTTTATTTTTATTTTTATTAAGCAATGCAATTTTAACAATAATTATAAGTAACAATAATTTGGTAAGTCACAGTGCAGAGAAAGGAAAACTTGTTATAGAATTTTGTAATACGTTTTTTTTTTATTTCATTATTAACGAGTTAATTTCATAAAGTAAATATTTTGTAGACGAAGTTTTCTTGGATAATTCGTGTTATTGAAATTATGACAAAAACATTTCCTTAATACGAAAGGGCTGAGTACCAAAACTAGAAAGCGATCGAAACCATCCTAAGAATTACCTTTTTTTTTTTTTCTTTTCTTTCTTCTTTTCGACCACCAATAGGGAGAAGATGAGATGATTCGATATTTACTCTATTATTCATTTATTTGAAGGGCAACAATAGAAGACTTTTAGTCGCTTAAGAAAACATTTTTATTATATTAATGTTATCGTATTAAGGTCAGTAAGAATTTTATAAAAAATATAAAAAAAATGTTCTTCAGGAAAAAAAAAGCAATAGATTATTTTAATGATTAGTTGAGTCTTGGTCTCAAAAATTGGAATAAATGAAATATCAATTAACATTTTGAAAATGAAATGATAATCATTTTCTTATACTAGATTAAAAACAATTAAATTAACTTTCTTGAATATTTATTTAATTATCCTGCGATAATTAAGAATCAAATTTTCTTTAATTCGATTACATTTATAGACTGAAGAATGCAACTAACCAAGCAGTTTTGTTTGAAAATAATCAAAATAAAAAAAGAGTTAAAAACAATTTTAGCCAAATATAGGTAATTTATTTCCATATTTATAACAAAGAAGTCTAAAACATGATAGCTCCAAAAAATTAATGATTAGTTAAGAATTTTCTAGCAAACGCAGCTTATAATGGTTAATTTGTTAAAAAGTCTAATCAGAACTTTTAATGATATCTTAATTTTATTTTTAAATGTCATCTGTTAATTATTTCTTATTTTAACACTTGGTAATAATTTTAAATATTGCTCTATTTCACTTTTTGACAGTTCATTTAGCGAAAATATTTTATTTTTTAAATAAGGCTGCCCCTCTTAAATAAATAACTGACTTTCGAAAACGTATTATTTTTCGTTATAAATCAAGAAAATCGGCAGAAATTTGATAAATTGCTAAAAATAATAGTTTTGACAGTTCTTGCCACACAGCACTGAAAAGAAGAAATTTGGAGTGAAAACGAAGAAAAATATTATTGCAAATCGCAACCTACTGAGCGGTTTATTCCAAGAAAAATTACAGAAATAAGAGATTAAGCACTGTGAAGCTTTGTACAAACTTTATTACAGATTAATCAACTTTCCCAGAAATTGTACGACGAGCGATACTTTCAGACAGCGGAGGGGTACACATGGATTAAAGGGGCGTACTCTCAGAAGGAATATATTTTTATTATAGTTTATGGCAAAACATTTTAGTTAATTCAAATACAAATTATAAATCTCTGAATGTATAAAAAAATAAACTTGCTTTACTTATTTCTGATAAAAATTATTTATTCATCTTATATGCACGTAGCGAAATTTCTATGCAGTTTATTTCAATGATTAAATCAGTGCAAACATTTACAAATGTATGCTATTTTAAGTTAAATAAAATATTCAGTATGTATTTGAAGAACTGATTTTAAAATTTAAATTTTAATGCATCTATAAAAAAGATAAATTTTACATCACTTCTTCATTGTTTAAATTATTACCTATTCTTTTCAATGTCAATGTCGAAATGAAACTATTTTATTGTCTTATAAATTCTTCAAAACTGTTTTAATACGTCTTTCAAATAAAACCACCACCACAATCAACAAAAAACAATAGTGATAGTTAAAACTAACAGAATGAACAAAAAACAACAGTGATAGTTAAAACTAACAGAATGAATTATGCCCAAGAATTAACATTTGAAAAAATAAATATATGTTTTAAATGTGAGTTGAATAATTATTTTTATTAGTCAAATTTGTTTAACAATTAAGAAAAAAATTTATTTTAAAAACAAAACTAATATTCAGTATTTCTTTAAGGAAAAAAAACGTTCACAAAAAACACAGCTTTGACTAAAGAAACCTTAGAAATTTATCTTCTTACTTAGTGGAATCCGTAAGAAGATTATCTCCAACAAACACATGTAGCAAAAAAAATTTTTTTTAAAAATATGTTTGTGAAGAGATTATTGTCAAACTAAGTTATTAAAAATTACTAATAATATCTTTTCTTACGACTGTAAGCATGTTCAATTTATTCCTCATATAATTAATTATTTCCTTTTCTTTAAATAATTTTTCTATCCATTGCAAATAATATTTTACAATAAATATTTAAGAAATAAAATTCATCTTACTAAAATAAAAAAGCTATTCGAAAATAATGACAAAACACAACAAATATGAATTAATTTTTTGAATAAATAATTCTAACTATTCGTAAAAACATCTGAACTAATTAAAAACAAAATTAATCCCTAAGAATTTTATTTTGATAAATAATTATTTACCTCAATTTCAAAGATCACTCGACAATAAAAGACATATTTTATAATTTATTTTTAAAATTAGAACTATTTTAAAAACATATTAGAATAAAAAAGAGATACCAGATTTACATAAAAAACCTTAGTGAAATAATTTTTAAAAATTAATTTTCTAGTTTAGATCACATTTTAATTTCAAGTAACGAATTTTAACAAAGAACTAATGAAAAATCAAATAATTTTTTAATGAATTAAATAATAAAAAATTAGTTTTTATGACTTTTAATAATTTTAAAGATTTTATTCATTTTACTGGTACTTTATTTTTCTATTACTTCTTAAAACTGAACGAACGCAATGGTTAGAAAACTCATTAAGTTAAATGAAAAGAATCATTATGGATTATTTAATCAACTTCAGTTCTTCTTATTATTATCGAAAATAGTCATTTTGTTCAATGAATTAATCAACAGAACAATCCATCGAATAAATTTTTCAAAAGCGTTCTCTAACCTTTATAAAAAAAAAAAAAAACATAGAGGTAATAAGGTTACAAACAAACAAAATTCTGACTAATATGAAATATAGATTAAGTGTTTTATAAATCAGTTTCATGGGTGAATAGTAAATAGAGTAAGCCTCGTAAAGAAGGAAGTTCAGAACACATAAATAATACATATCACTGCAGGAAACTATGGCATACGGCCAAACTTACACAAAAAAAATTTTAGTAAGAAAAAATTAAAGTTCTTTCATTTCACTGATTAATTTTCAATCTCTACTTGTATAATATTTCCAGAAACAAAAATTCACAAATCAAAAGTGCAATAGTTACTACTTACCAATAGCTAAGACGCAGAATGTAATGATGAGTAGATGTAAAAAGTTGTTGATACTGGAGATTCCCGCCACAAACTGACAGACCGAACGATTTCGCCGGCAGTGGATCGCTTCGTGACGTCACGGAAACCGGCATTCGAGAAGGCCATCAAGCGGGTGTAGGAAAACTATCCAGGTCAACACAAATTAAATAATATAAAAACAAAGTGACTAAGCCTCATGGAAAACAGAAACAATATGTGCCCCGCATTATTGACAAACGAGGCGAAAAGAAGAGGTCGAATTCGTTTCGTAGAACATAGAACACAAAAAAATAAAAATGATTTTATCTTTATTTGCAATTTACATCGTAAAAGTCAGATTATGATTGCACCAAAAACTTTTGACACGGTATATTGACGATAAGGAGAATTTTGCAGAAATTCTGCAAATGAACTTGAGTTTCTTTTTATATAAAATGATTATGCACTTAAAAAGAATAATCAACTGAAATCAGAATATTTGAAGTTCTTAAAAAGTGATAGAAATCAGTTTTAAAAATGTTCTGTAAACTTAAAGAGATTAAACTAAATCAGTGATCCGTTTTAAACGAGTTAAGTAGAAAAGTGTCGAGCCATCTGTTCGTTTAGGTTTAATCATACTGGAATTGCAAAGTAATAGAAATAATAAATGGAGGGAAAAAATAAGAATTAATTGGATAATTAAAGAAAATAATTATAAAAAAATTATACTATATTCTCTGAAAAAATATAAAATTATAGTTAAAACTGATTTTCAAAATTTCAATTAAATTCTGAAAATAAGCTTACATATAATTTTTAAAATACTCGATAAAGAAAGTCATAAATGTAATTTTTTTTAATAAACAATTTAGAAAGAAATTGTGGCATTACATATTAATGAACTTGAAAAAAAGTTTATTGATAATATTCGAATGAATATATTCAAAGGCTTGAGAACCAAACTCTTAGAATGTTAACGAATTCACCCTGGTACTTTCGTAAAGACGATATTAGAACAGCTCTCTCGATTCGAAGTTTAAGACAATTTATTCACAAAATTTCTACTAAATTCTATAGTGATATGCAAAACATCAATAACTCTGCTTTAAATATCCTACAAAATTACGATTATGATATTTCTTCCCGCAAACATAGCAAAAGACTTCGCATTGTTCTAAATAATTTAAATTCCTGCTCTGACTGATTTATTACCAACAACTGTCTAGATGAAAAAAGTTCGCTTTTCTCTTAATTTGACCTTTGCACATTCTGTTTTATTTTTTGATTACATGCAACTGATTTCATCAGCATCTCCACTTTTCAAATTTTTGTTAATTTTCATTTTATAATTGTATTAAATAAATAATTCTTTTTTAAAAAAAGAGCATTTAATTATCTCTTTTTCTCATTAACGCAAAGGGCATGAGACCACCGCTATGTTTCAACATCTAACAACGAAGGAGCTAGAGGCAGCTAAGCGGCCAAGGATCTCCGTATTAATCTACAATAAGAATTCGAATGAATCTCAATTTTTTTTAAACACAAATAAATCTATGGCAAATATTGCGAAAATATGAAATCATTTTTAATAAGCAAAAATAAAATAAAATTAAAAATACATAACATTTTCTTAATGATTTACTTTGCTAAAAAAATATCATTTCCATTTTTTTTTTCTCTACCCATAAAAAAAATGTAAAAGTGCTGGATATTGGTAATTCCGTTGAAAGCAAACCTATATTCTTGCATCAAATATTTATTTGGACACTACGCTTAAATAATGATTATACATACTCGATTTGATTAATTTAATAACATTCTTCTCAAGAAGATGTTATAATGGGCTTCTAATACAAAACCCATTCCACATATGCTCAATTTTTATAACGATTTGCTATCCATATTCAAAATCAGAAATGCTTAAACCACATCCCACAGTTGTTTTTATTATGATGCTCCACATCATATGCCATTTTTTTTAAATATAAAATATCCTTTTTATGAAAACAAAGCTTTCGTATTTAACACTAAAAACAGGCAACATATCGTGTCTCTAATTTAATGAAAACATGTAAGTATTAAAAAGAAAATTTATTTTATTTTTTTATTTGAAACCTGTAAGTAAGAACTTTTGTCAATATCGCGTTAGCTTGAATGGAGATCTTGATCGACATTTTTTTCCCACATACAAGAAACTCATTACTATGACTATCAATATGTCAATCATCGATACATGGTTTGATTTGATCTGTCGCTCTACGGTCATTTTTTTTTTTTTTTTTTTGCACACTTTGGGCTAATTAAACCGTGTCCTACAGTTTAACGTGGAATCCGAACCACTAGCGAACATCCATGTCACCGCCAGGATTCGAAGCTGAAGCCTGTGGTACCAATGGCCAGAACGCTACCCAATTTTCCCATCAGGCCGTTATTAATGCAAGTGCAAACCATATGGATGGTATTTTTTAAATTAAATAATATTATTCATTTTTTAAGATAATAATAAATATGTCTAAATTTTGTCATAGAACCCTTTTTTTTAAATGAATTTTCCTATGAACTCATACTGCCATTTTTTCTGCCTTTGTACTTAACTCACATATAAAATTTTTTGTTTTCTCATAATTTATTCTTATTTTTCTGAATTCAATAAAAACATAATTTCACAAAATAAAAATAAAAAGAAAGAAAGGGATTCTTTGAAAACTTTCCAAAGAATTTGTGAATATTACTTGATCGATGACATGTTGTTCATTTTGTATAAATTAAGAATCGATTCCATTCATCACAACACGTAGAATGCTATCTTTGTTAAATATCACTTTTCAGAATTGATTAGATCCATGAAACTTGGGATTAACAGACATCTTTCACGCATAAAAATTTATACAATAGTTAAAAAAAAAAGCACGTTTTTTTAATAGATTAGCAAAGGGGAGTTTTTATTTTGAGCTTTATAAATACCAATGTTATTAAGATGTAAGATTATGGCATTAATGAAAGGTCTACATAAAAAATTGCTTTTGTTAATACCACAATTGAATGAATTCATCAATAAAATTCATCTTTGAAATTGTAAAATATTATTTTCTATTACATACACTTAGTCACAAAAGTAAGTATGCAACTCATAGCTTAAGCGAAAAAGCTCTAGTTCTCAAATAAATATAAGAAAAATATTATTTTGGAGAGTGTTGTTTATAGCTTCTGATTCAAGTCATAAAGTAATGGAAAATAAACCAAATCATTATATTTTAAAAAAACTTTAAGAGTAATTTTGTTAACTACCAGTAGAAATTTAAATCACAAAAGTATATATGCACTCTGAATTTTTGACTTTTAAATAGGCTGAATGAAACTTCTCGAGTAATTTTTTGGATTTCAGTGATAAGTTTAGAAGTTCTGCTACAAAGCTTGTAAGTTTGAGCTTTAAGTACATCAACAATTCACCAATGGCTCCACGTGGAAAGGAATTATCAAAAGATCTAAAGAATGCAATAATAAAGCTCTATAAGGAAAGCAAATCCCAAAGATAAATCGCTAAAATCTAGGCAAAAGTCCTGCAACAGTGCAAAAAATCATAGAAAAGTTCCAGGTTGAGGGAAATACTCTAAACAAGCCAAGAACAGGACGACCGCCCATTTTGACGGATCGAGAAAGGCGAATTATTGTTGGAAATGTGAAAAAAAATCCGACGAGTAGTGCACTAAAATTGACAACTGATGTGAAAAACAATTTTGCGAAGTCATGCAATGCTGAAACAATTCGCCATTTGTTACGGAAGGCAGGATACCATGGTCGAAATATGCGAAGAAAACCATTTGTTAGCAAAGTGAATCGCAAAAAGAGAATAGATTTTGCAAAAGAAAATGTAAAACAGGACACAAATTTTTGGAATTCCGTGATTTTTTCGGATGAAAGTAAATTCAACATCCACGGGTCAGATGGACACCAAAAAGTTTGGAGGAAAACAACTGCAGCTCTAGAACCAAAGAACATGAGAGGAACTGTAAAACACGGTGGTGGTTCGATTATGGTTTGGGGTTGCATGGCAGCAACTGGAGTAAGGAATTTAGTTATAATCGACGGAATAATGAAGCAATATAGCTATTTAAAGAATAATCTAAGCCAAAGTGCTTCTAAATTGGGACTTGGTGGATCCTTCACTTTCCAACAAGATAATGATTCCAAACATACTGCTCGGGTTGTTCGGGAATGGCTGTTATATCACGTGCGAAAACAGCTAAAAACCCCACCGCAGTCACCTGATCTTAATCCTATAGAACATTTGTGGGATTATCTCGATCGCCAAATTAGAAAGCAAGAGATCAAAACTAAGAATGATCTAAAAAAGGCAATTTTGGAGGAGTGGCAGAATATACCATTTTCTGTCACTCAAAATTTAGTAAAATCAGTGCCATCTAGATTGAGAGCTGTTATAAAGAAAGGCCAAAGGCTGTCCAACAAATTACTAATGTTTTTGAAAAAATGTAAAATTTGCAATATTAATGTCTTTGTTTTTGTTGGCATACTTACTTTTATGATGTAAATTACATCCTATTTTAAGTTAAGCTCATCTTGCTAATTAAATATTTGTATTTTTTAATTACTTTTCATTTTGTTATTAAGCTCGATTTTGCTGTAATAGAAATAAATCGTTAATTTGAAAACTCTAACATTGTAGGCCTGTTTTTTTTCATAGGACATCATCACATACACTCTGCATACTTACTTTTGTGACTAAGTGTAGAAGTAACACGAATTTCAAATGCTAAGGTTCATAAGTCAACATTATTAATGATAGAGATTAATGGGTTTTTTTTCCCTTCTAATGCAGCTGGCAAATAGACCGTCATCTTCGCCATAAGGGCTGCACAGACGTTACTCACTTTGTATTACCCAGGGGGCACGTGTAACTTGAAGACAAGTCACGGACGCGGAGTAACAATGTCCCCCGCAGCGCTCTACGATCCTATTAGGACCGGGACCTATGGCTTAAAGTGAATTCCGAACCACTACAAACACCCATGGCAAAGCCGGGATTCGAACCCGATACCTGTGGTACCGAACGCCAGAGCGCTAGCCATTCGATTAATGTTAATGGATGTAAAATAGCAAATGAATCAATACTTCCTAGTAAATTGAGTTTAATCGAGTAAATGAAATTGATTTAAATGAATTTAAATTGAGTAATCATTATTTCCAATTTAAAACTATACGCTCCAATTAACATAAATCTGCATGTTGTTTTCAAGAGATTGCCGCAACAGCAAATAAAAGCGGGAATCTCTTATAAAAATACAATGATTGTTTCTGATCCATCTCATATCGCTTCTTATCAAGTGTCAGAATAGATAGAAAAAATATGAAAACTCATACTTTAGTAAGTAATTTATTTTGCTTGCGTGCAGAAAAATGGTGATGACAATGCTACAAAAGGAAGCAGTAATGAAAATAAGCAGGATTCCTTTGTCCAACTATACAGTTAACAAGCATATTATAGAAATGTCTTCTGATATCGGGAAAAATGTATGCAGTAATAAACTTCAGTACGCAAATTTTGAGTTGCAATTTGATGAATCAATAGATAATACCAATAAGGTGCAACTCTTATCATTACCAATAAGGTGCAACTCTTATCATTACCAATAAGGTGCAACTCTTATCATTACCAATAAGGTGCAACTCTTATCATTACCAATAAGGTGCAACTCTTGCCATTATCACTAAGGTGCAACTCTTACCATTATCAAAAAGTGCAACTCTTAAATAGTAAACCAGTTTCTTTTTTCCCCCAAAATTGTAAGTGTGTATGCAAAAGGTGAAGAAGTTTTTATATTTTGAAAAATTCTCTTGATAAATAGCAGTTAACATGAAAGTCGTGTGTAGGCATTTGTACAGATGAATTCCCTTCCATGGTAGGCTGTGTTAAAGGCTTTACATCTTTTGCTAAAAAAAAAAAAAAAAAAAATGGAAATGTTATCATAACTCATTGCTTTGTTTATAGTCCTTGATGCAAGAACATTAAAAAATTAAGAGAAATTTTACATTAATCTTTATTACAACAGTACCTGTCAAATCCTTCGCGAAAGCTTTTAATTGATATGGATTCATAACACTGAAGACTGCTTTTACACACTAAGGTGGGGTGACTGTCAAGGGGGACAAGAACTTATTGTGTTTTTTTTTTTTTTTTGAAAAGATGAAAGATTTAAAATTTTGTAGTCTCCTTCGGTATGAATTTTGGATTGCCAGGTTACATTATTTGGATGATATATTTTAGTAGATCAGCAATTGAACAATAGCATACAAGGGAAAGAAAAAAAATATTTTCACATTCACTAACAAAATGAAAATTTTTTGGAGAAAACTTAATTGTGATGAGGGTAAAAAGTCCTAATGCATCAATATGATGTTGAAAATTGTAGTGAAATGCTCAAAGTGAAATCAGATCTGGAAAAGAAAAGCTGTTGAAAATAATTTAGAAATGTTTCTAATTGGAAGTAAAGCTTGCATAAATGAAACACTTCCAATAATAGTAGAACACTTAGAAAGTATACTTAGAAGAAATTCTTATTTTTCATTGCTTAACATTGAACAATACAAATGGATTAGAAACCCATTCATGGATACTTCGAATGTTTGTGGTTTAACATTAATAGAAGAAAAACTGTCAGCTAGATACACTAATCTTGGGTCGATGATTGAGTATAAGTAATTGTCACTTTGAGCATTTCACTACAATTTTCAACATCATATTGATGCATTAGGACTTTTTACCCTCATCACAATTAAGTGTAAAAAAAAAAAAAAAAAAAAATCTTCAATGTATAGACGAAGAAAGGAGAGTTTGAGTACAGTTCATGGTCGGATATGTGTGTATTCGCCGTTGAAGACGTAATGTCGCTACTTAAATTTTGCGTAATCTGCAACTTTGAAACTTTAACGAAAGTAGAATTTTTAGCTTCCGAAAAATGGTGAACCTAAGGTGAATATGATTATTGAAATATTAAAACTGAGATTTTGACACAAACATATCATTTTTCTTCTACAACGTAAAGCAATGACTACAACGCAAAGCCTAAACTAACTAACTTGTAATTTTAAAAACGATGATGGAACACTCTCAAGTTGCCACACATCTCGAGTACAATTTATTTAAACATTTTTCTCACCATGTGAGGTGAATGCATGGTAGTTCCATGATCGAAAATAGTCCCGATATTATGTTAGCGCAAGAAACCTTTCTGATCGCAAATAGAAATTTGAATATAGCCAACTGCCTCAGAAATGAGAGGAATATTCCCTCTAATTATCAGGATTCTGGAGGTACTGCTATTTTTTTAAAATGTTCTATTCCTTATCACATCCCCCCCCCCACTTAAGTTAACATCGAAGCCGCTATTATTTCTCTAGATGTGCCTAACCAAGAACAGTTATTATTGCCACTATTTATATTCCTCCCTCTTCTGATAATTCGCTTTTTACTATTGACCTTAAAAATATTTATCAATACGGTTCTAATGTTATTTTATTCTCTGGGGGATGTCAACCCCAAGCACATGTCTTGGAACTGTAATCACTATTCTACCAGAGAAATCAACTTGTTTAACTTTTTGTAATCTCACAATGAAGGCAATTCTTGCGTCCTCTATCGGCACGCGTTACTGCCATGGCTCCGCCTCCATTATAGATCTAATAGTTGTTAAAACATTTCATATTCGTATGAAATTTCTTCCTGTCAGAGTTAAATTCTGACCATAATCCGGTTAAAATCTCGTTTAATTTTATGTATGAAATTGCACATAATTATCAGATCTTCAAAAATTACTCGGTAAAATTTATTAAGATGTTGGAAAATTCAGCTAACTTACCTATCCCACGTATCTATGCTAACAGTGATTTAGATTATGAAACTAATAATCTTTCTGAGCGTATATTACTAATGTGTACAGTAATTCTTAGATCCCTTTCCTAATCAAAATAAACAATGGATTCACCCAAATATTAAAAAGCTCATTAAAATCCCTAATAAAACTAAAAAACGTTGACAGACTACTTGAAATTCTAACGAGAAAAATTTTCTCAACCTCATTAACAAAAACATCAAAATTGCTTTTAAAAACTACTCGGACAATGTTTGGGAAGATGTATTAATTGAACTTCAACCAGAAGACGGAAAATACTCCAAAATAAAATCGCTCACTTGAAAAGGCCCCGATTCGACGGCCAGCTCTGATAAAGAAAAAGCCGAGATTATAGCAAGCAAATTAGAAAACCAATTTCAACTTAATAATAATACTAACTCCAATATAGAAAATATTTTTAATTATAATGACCAAAATTTCAATTCTAATCCTAATAATCATTACGACTCTTACACCTACTAAGCAGTCAAAAATCATGATCATTATTAAAAACTTAAAAATCAATAAATAAAGACCTACTTTATAAATTAATTATTTTTAATTTTCCTCGTTTATTCATTCAATTAATCCCTCTGTTAAAGTAAATAAAACTCATGTCACTTTTAGAAATAGTTTGGCAGGTACTCCCCAGACAGGCTCCCCCTAATTTTTTTACTCTTTCTCTCCGATATGCTTATTAACCCCAAAGTTCTGACTGCAATTTATGCAGATGATACAGGTATCCTGTGTAAAAACAATAGCATCAATCATCTTGCTGTCATTCTAACAAATCATCGTTAAGTCCTTAACAGTTGGTTTGACATGTGGGAAATTGCATTAAATATTGATAAAATTGAAGCAGTCCTTATCTTTGTAGGTAATAAAAATAAAGAACTAAATATTAAAATTAACGATACCATAATTCCTTGAAAAAATAGTTCAAAATATTTAGCTATTTATTTAGACCAGCACCTCTCATGGAAAAAGCATTTCGAATATATTAAAAATAATTTCCGTGTGGATTTTAAAATATCTTTCCGTTTATCAATTGACACTCTAACATGAGCAGGAACAATAAAATTATTTTGTATATAACGGTCTATAATTACTTACGCATATCCAGTTTTGTCTTGTGCCGCTTAACTTAAAGATCATGAAGCTCTTTAAAATATCACTCTCGGACAAATCACAGCATTTAAATGGTATACGAGGAAATCCGAAATACAGCAAACCATTAATATTACTCAACTTAAAGACTTCCTTAAGTTCGTTTCAGAAAATTTCTTTAATTCTATTGATGACCACGAGAACTCCGCAATCCAGGAATTTAAAATTTATGATCCTAATATTAATATTAAAAGACTGCGAAATATTTTAATTTAGTATTTTTTCTTTTTCTTCTATTTTATTTTAATAATTTCTTGTTTTTATTTTAATTTATTTTAAATTTTCAATTATTCTGGGCAATTTACATAATAGTCAACTGCAACCTTTCTCTGTACAAACAAAACATCTCATGTACTGAAATCAGCCAGCAGGCAAACGGCCTTGGTTCATCACGGGCTGTTACGCCAATGAAGAAGAAAGAATCTAATGTAAATTTTTAATTGTATATAATATAAATAGTTTTCAATGTGTGTTAATAAAATGAAAAAAAAAATTTTTGACATGTGAATAATTATATATTTTTCCATCCTAAAACATCTTGAATTATCATCAACAACTGACATCCATTTTTGGTGCAATATATTCGGGAAAAGAAGGATGAAAGAATTACCTGAAGATCCTCAATTTTTCATCCTTTAGATGAAAAAATTACCGGAAATCTAACCACTAATTTTATCACTTACTTTCATATTTTACTACATTTTTTTTCTTACCACTAATTTTTCGACCTTTAAATGAAAAAATTACCTGAAAACCAGGTAAGAAATTTGTTTACTGAATTCTTTAACTGAGTGAAATTAAAATATACACTATGTGGAAGAAAGTGACGGCACACGACATTATAACGACATAAACCCATATTTATTAAAATTAATAGGAGGTAGGGCCTCCTTTGGCTGCGATCACAGCTGCAACCCTTCTGGGCATGCTTTCCACTAAATTAGCCATAGTGGCAAGAGGAATTTCCTTCCAATTGTTTAACAGGAAGTTCCATAGTTCAGGCTTGCTTTTGGGGAGTGGGGGGCAGGCCCTCAACCGACGGTCCAATTTGTCCCAGAGATGTTCAATTGGGTTAAGATCAGGGCTCTGCGCCGGCCACTCCATGCGTTTAACGTTGTTGTTCACATACCAATCAAGAGTTCTCCTTGCAACATGGCATGTTGCGTTGTCGTCTTGATACCAGCAATCATCCATACCGTACGTTGTCCACAAGGTAGGAAGGACATGATTGTCGAGAATATCACAGCATCTATCGGCATTCATTGCACCATCAACCTTCAATAGTGGGCCAGCCCCATACCAGGAAAAACAGGCCCATACCATCAATCCTCCTCCACCAAACTTTACAGTTGGGACGACACACTCGGGCAAAAGGCGTTCTCCTGGTAAACGCCATACCCAAACACGTCCATCGGAACGGAAAAGGGTAAATCGTGACTCGCCACTCCAAAGAACGCGTTTCCAGTCATCCAGAGTCCAAGTACGGTGGTCTTTGACCCATCGAAGGCGCGCTTTCTTGTTGGTTTTCGTAATCAAAGGCTTATGGGCCGCCGAACGTCCAGTGTAACCTAACTTATGGGCCTCGTTACGAAGAGTCTTGGTCGAAACGGCCACACCTGTGGCTTGTCTAAACTCATTAGTGATGTTATCTATGGATGTTTGACGGTTACTTCGAATCTCCCTGCCGAGCACCCGCCGGTCCCTGCTGGTGAGAACTGTAGGTCGTCCACTTCGGGGTTTGTTCTGACAGTGTACCTCAGTCTTTGTAGCGACACACAACACGTGCTACAGTTGATTTTGAGCAGTTACGGAGAAGGGATATCTTCCTAATTGACACCTTGGCAAGATGCAATCCGACCAACACACCTTTCTCGAACTCAGACAACTCTTCCCGTGGGGGCATCTTGACAAAAAACAACTCTAGTTGACTCCACAGAGTATTTATAGGATATGGCTGACACGTGATACCTATTATTGCGCATGTGTCAGCTGTATTGTCGACTTTTATACTTTTCGAGGGGTGTCCCGTCACTTTCTTCCGTCACTTTTCTTCTTGTTAAAGTGAAAGATTTAAAAATTTTGAAGCAAAATCGTAAAACATTGAAAACAATTATTACTAAACTGATTACTGTAGAAAATTTAAAAGATGAAGAAATTTCTATTGATGTTTTGAATTTCAATACGAATACTGAATGAAAAGTCTAACATTCTAGAAGAATTAAAAAAGGAAATTAAAAATTGAGGATTTAGAAATTGAGATAATAGCTGATGTTGAATAAAAGTATTGCTTGCAAATTCTGTTTGCTTAAGAAAATTGTAGAATTGAATATCGGAATAATCGGAAGTAGTGCATAACACTCAAAATGCAAATTTGCCCAAATTTGCAATTTGAAAGGAAATTATAGAATGTGGTTAGAATTTTATGATTTTTTAAACTCAATTGATATAAATAGTTGTTTAAGTAGAGTTTAAAAGTTTACGCAATTAAAATCTTTTCTCGAAGGAGAAGTATATAATTATGCTCATCTAAGTAATTGCACAATCTGCAAATAAATAAATGGTAAGACTGTTAATAATTCAGGTAGCGAAAGAAGGTTTATTATTAAAGAATTATCTCGTATTAAAATTACCTGCTATTCGGAAAGAAAACTTAACAATTTATTCTTTTGCGAAGTGCCAGGGCGAAGAACAAAAATTTGAGGTTTACCAGCTGTGAATAAAAGTAAAATCGTTGCCTGCACTAATAAAAATTTTGAAGTACTTGCTATAAATTTGAAATCTGGCATCGTTTTTTAAAATCTTTCCAAAGATAAAAAAAATTTGAAAATTTATGGAAAGGCGAGTTTAGTTCAATTTGCCGCTCTACGGTCATTTCGTGCACACTTTGGGCTAATTAGACCGGGACCTACAGTTAAACGCGGATTTCGAACAACTGACAAACATCCATGCCACTGCCAAGATTCAAATCTGAAGCTTGTGATATCAAAAACCAAAGTGCTAGCCAATTAAGACGAGTTTGCAGATTTGGCCCCTAATGATGAAAAATAAATATATTTCTTGGAGCTGAATAATTCTGGTATATACAAAGTGGAAATGTTACTGAAGTAGATAAAACTTTATTTTCTCCAACGATTTTTGGGGTCATTTTAATGATCAAAATAGGACAAAGTAATCTTAGAAGAAATACATTATTTTTATCTAGTGATAAAACAAATGCATTTGACCCACAATCATTTTGAAAAATTGGATTCAATAGGCATTGAAAATAAAAATGAAACATTTTCTAAATCTAATTTAAATATATTATTTATACTTTTAATAATAGTTTGAAATTTAATAACGGTAAGACATGAAACAAAGCTTTTATGGAAATAAAACAAATCGAAATTTAAAAATAATTTCGTTGTAAACGAGTAGCGATTTTTTTGAATTAGAAAATAAATTAAAAGGAAATACTATTTTATTCAATAAATATTATTATAGGATTGCAGTGTCTAGAGAGTAATTCGAAAACAAATTAAGAAAACAAGCGTTCCTTTTCTAGCCATTTTTAATTGCACACTATTATCTACAGCTATATTTACAATAATTAATAAATTTGGGTTGTCGCCATTTCCATTCTCTCTGGTTCTCATTTTCATTCTCTCAACAGTTATTCAAGCAGTTACCAGCTCCGCAGTTCTCAAGCAGCTATCCGCTCTCGACGGCCGCCAACCTTCTTCTCAGGGGCCCTATCCCCTTCACCTGAGATCAAAGTTTAGAGTTCATTACTCCCATATATGGGGAAATCTCACCGTCGACACATACCTTTCAGTGATGCCATCTACTAATTGGATTAACAGATAAAAAATCTTACATTATTTATTCAATTATAGGTAAACAAAATGATGGAATTATTGAAATACGTAAATTTATTGAAAGCACCTGTTATTTTTTTTTTTTTTTCGAAAGTAACTGTTATTATAACCATCATTATGCTTCATACGAGAGGACAAGTCAACAACAAAAGTCCCCATCAAAAGGCAAAGACTCTTTATTCCTCAATTACTGTCGTCTATCTGGTCCAAATTTAAATCCTAATTGTTTACATATAATTTTGAAATTTCTCATTTATAAAATTCTATTTTATATACTGATATTGAAAAGGTTTTTTACCAAATTCAAATTGCTAATGAAGATAGAAATTTCTTAAGATTTTTAGAATTTGATAATTCTGTGGATAGCATTTTAAATTTTTAAACATTTAGAATGTGCTGATTGTCATTTGGTACAACAACTAATTCATTTATTCTGTCCGCCATTATTAAGCATTGAATTAAAGGTTATAAAAAGAACTTTATGAAGCAGCAAATGTGACTATAATTCTGCATATGTAGATGATCCGTTCTATGGAACTACCACGAAAGAAGATAGATTACAATAGTCAATAGTGCAAATAGTCTACAAAAATAGTCAATAATGTAAATAGTCATTAAATGTATATAATGTAAATAAATCTCAAATAGTAAATAGTCTCAATCAATAAATATAGTATCTATTATAATATATAAAGTGAAAAGAATAAAAGATTTTGACTTGTGAATAATTATAAGCTCTCCCATCCTGAAACAACTTGAATCATAATCACCGACCGACATCCAGTGGCTTTGATGTTTTATTCAGTTTATTTTTTATTAGTAATATACACTGGTCTATAGAAGTTAAGTTAAATCGGCTTGAAGAAAATCTTATTAAAGAATTATACTCATAAATTGTTTTTAAAAAGTGAACACTTAATGCAGAAGTCGAATGAAATTGCTGATGTCCAAATTTTGTTTAATTTATGTAAATTTTAATAATACTAGTTGATCTTCAGTTGTTGGTATGACGATATTATTGGAAAAAATAGAAAAAGTTGTTTACTGGATACATTAAGATAGCAGCCGATCGAATGGAAAGATATACTACTACTACTACACCACAGCACTGTGCCTAGAGCTGAATTGCTCCTATACAATTAGAATGATGCGGGTGAGAAGTTTGACTGGGCTCCTTGACGCTCTTAGAGCAATATGAGGCCGGGATCTGCGGCTTAAAGTGGATTCCAAACCACTAAAAACATCAATGGCACAGCCGGGAACCGAATCCGAAACCTATGACACCGGGTATCAGAGCGCTACACACTCGGCCATTTAGGCCCCCGGATGTAAATACAGGATTATCACAAGCTGATGATCTAGTGTCATACTATATCTAAAATGTTTAAAATTTAATTTCAAGGAGGCAAATTGCATATCAGCCTAACGTTATAGCTCTTTCTGAAGACCGCTTTCTAGCTCTTTTGGGCCTAAAAAGAAGAAGCACAACTGCATTTAAGATCGTTTCAAATTTTCTTGCTACAATATGGATGAGAAGATCTGCTATTATGGTGCGAAGACTCCATTACGATCAATTACTCAATGCAGATGACCTACGACTTTACTCTATGTAAGAGGATCTGCGATGTTTCTCTTAACCTAGAGAACCTGTTCATGTTTGGCAAGAGAGCACATTAGCTAGACCAGAGTTGTCTGTCAGGAGTTTCTGTACTCTTCATAGACGAGTTTAGGTTTACTCTGGAGAGAGATTCAGGTCATATACTAATTTGAAGAGTACAAGGCACCAGATACTACCATTCTAATATTGTTGAAAGACGCAGTTATAGAGGGGGTGGTATCATGGTTTGGGCTGAAATCCATCTGGGGATTATATTGACATGCTGGTGCTCCATGGAGAAATTGTGACTGCTGTGAGATATCAGGACACGTTCCTTGATCTATTTGTCAGATCATTTGCTGGTGCTACTCGTAATTACTCCATTCAAGCAAAGGATAGCTCGACATCACCGAGCTAGGATTGTTGATGAATAGCTTGAAAATCAAGGTAGAAATGGAAAATCATGGAGAGAATGAAATAACTTAAGGAACAAGGTTTGGAGAGAATGGAAAGTTAAGTTTGATGTCCGTACTTTAACCCCAGACAGATTATTTGAACTACATTGGCAAATAGATTCAGTTTTCTTCCGATCACGAATCGAATATTTAAGAGTAAAAGATATCGATAAAGTAAAAGTTGCTCCATGTATGATATCTACTTCCAATTGTGGCCAAAAACTTCATTGGTAGTATAGGAAGTCGATATTGCCAGTAGGAAATCCTAAGTTTTAAAAAAAGAAGTTGTAATCATTCCTTATTAAAAATTAAATTTTTTTCACAAAAGACTGTCATTTTTTTTCACACAATAAACTGTAATTGTCTATTTGTAAATCATGCTTGATGTTAAAATTTTGTTAATTCGAATATAAATATCTGTTTAATGTACAATGCTTCCAAAATTGATTTTTTGTGCTTTTTTTTTCAAATTAGACATAAACAGCTTGTATCTTAATGATTGGAGACGTGTATAAATAGCAGTATTGAATAAACTTTATGCTAACTTTGTGTTTAGTATATGTCTGTCTAGACATGTTATGCCTGAAAATATTTTGTGTGCATTTTTATATTTATATGTATTTTATAAGACTTTATATTTTATATTATATTCAATGAGAAATATATTTTATACAAATAGGTCTCATATTGTAAAATAGTTTCATACATTTTATATGAACTTTTCCAAGTGAATTTGAATACAAAAGCAGGTTAGACACAGAAAACAAATTCATGCTGTCTTTATTGCACAAGGTGAGAGACAACGACAGAGAAAAGAAATCGTTTTTAATTAATTTTCTAATTTATTTAATGGGATTGAATCTTTATTGTAGAAAATATGCCACACCTTCAGCTTGAAATCCACCGTTACTTGTTCGAGACTTTAAAAAATTAATAAAAATTTCAGCCTACTATTAAATTAAAATTTATTTTTATGCAAATAGGGCTTTTATTGTTAAAATACCTCAGATTAATATAACGTAATTCAAACTTTCTCTTCGTAGAAACATTAACGAAAATTGTTATCAATACTTTTCCATGAAGTAATAAACTTCCTAGATTGCTTACATTAAGGTTATTCTTACAGTTTTATTCAGGAAAACGAATAGAATCGATTTATTTTTCTCATAAGAACCGAGTTGAAAGAAGCGTTCATTTTCTCATTTCCCGTTCTTTTTCATCCTTTTAGCAAACAATAGATAAGGCAAGTCTGCTTTGACAATCGATTCAGGAGTACTTGTTATCGTTCCTTTTATGCTACCTCGGTAAAAACCTTCCTTCCTATTGTTGACACAGAAATGTACAGGCGTAGACCCGAGAATACATTAATGGACTTATTTTCCAATCTTGCTGAACAATATTATGTTGTAATTTTCGAAATTAGTTGTGGATATTACTTACACGTGTCTGCAATTTGTCAACTTATTTAATTTCATGAATTTCACATCGACCATGTTGTTCTGTAGGTGAGACACAGCTTTATACTCAGGCAATTAAAATTTAATTTCTTAATTCAATTGTCAAGAAAAACTATATGCTTTAGTATGCTTTTTTCCTGTAGGTTTAGTTTTTCGCACTACGGTCATTTTGTGCACACTTAGGGTTAATTAAACCGGGACCTACCGTTTAACGTGGATTCCTTATTAAACATCCTCATCCATCCTTAATAAACATCCTCATAATCAACATTCCTAATAAACATCCATACCACCACCAAGATTCGAACCTGAAGCTTGTGGGACCAATTTTCCTGTAGGAGACGCCTGATGACCAATTGGCTAGCGCTCTGGCCATTGGTATCACAGGATTCATGTTCGAATCCTGGCGATGACATGGATATTTGTTAGTGGTTCAGAATCCACGTTAAGTTGTAAATCCTGGCCTAATTAGCCTAAAGTGTGCAAAAAATAAGCGTAGAGCGACAAACTAAACCAAACCTGTAGGAGATAATTTAGAAGTTTGGCCTACGAAACTTATTGAACTTTTTACGAAAATGTTACAACTTCGGTGGCTCAGAATTTGGCCATGATTCTACCATATTGTAGAACAGAGTTATCCAACCTACGGTCAAGCATGAAGTGGTAAATTTCATTAAGCGAATTTTTATATACATTATGTTTATTATATGAAAAATGTATAAAATAACGAAATTTTCATTCTACTATAATAATAAATTGCGTTTCTATTTTTTAAATTACTTAGATATATTAAGATATTTTCCTACGTGTAGGTCCTGGTTAGAATAGCCCAACTGTAGCCTATGCATGTCTTAAAAGACGACTAAAATGGGTTCTCAGTGACCGGGGGTATAACCTGGTGGGGGGAAAGTCAGACTTCCCCCATTGGGTGCCCCATGTCTTTGTGCCGCAAGGTCAAGGGGAAAAAAAGGAGCTGCATTTTTTACCCTTTATCATGACTCATGACATGAGTTCATGGACTTGGTCTAGATGTTGCTGTCGACCAAGTGGGATAAGAAACAACAACATCTTTCATTTCAATGATTAAATCTTTTTGGCCTGCTCAATAATTTTAAAAACACATTTTTTGTAAAGATTTCAAAAAATATTTTACTGCAAAATTTTCCTTTTTTTTACGTTTATAGATATTTCAGAATGAGAAATTTTATGTTTTTACTTAATATCAGTAATATTTAAGGTGACCATTGAGAGTTTTTCTCTCTCAAATGCTACCCAAGGAATCTGAAGAATTTTACAGATTAAATCTGAAAAAATTCCAAGTGGGAGCAACTAGACATTGTGTTATTTTCTCTATCCAAAGAAGGAATTTATAGCTTAACATTTTCGTTGCTGGCCACGTGAGGTTGTGTTGATAGTAATAGCCATAGAAATAGGCTTTTCCCAGAAGGCGACTTACTTTTTTATAACGAAGATTGAAAAGTGGTAATAAAACATGATTATGTGTATCCTATTGATTTAGACCTTTCCTGGTAAAATATTTTGATTGCGTGCCAGTGCATGATAAGCATTAGAAATAGAATTATTACCTAAATGTCAATTACCTGCTGGCTCGTGATGCGAAAAAATAAAACAATATAATGAAAATAAGTGACAAAATGTATTATTTTTATACGACACTTTATCACTAACGAATATTTAATGTAAAGGTTGATTACAATATTATTACTGAAAATTTTGGGTAGGAATGAATTTTTTCATCGGTGTCAAAATATCATTCGGATACTCGTCTGAAAGCTCAGCCAACAAATTTGCGATTTCATCATCGGTCAGAGGTTTAATTTCATTGTTCTTTTATTTTTGGGGCGGGGGCGTGAAGATCTTGCAGAACTGTCGTCTGTCAACTAAAGCTATAAGCAATTAACTTCTAACCTTTATTCTATTCTAATACCAGCATATACATCTAACATACATTGCAGATTGAAGCGGAGACGAATGTTGAGGCGCAGTTCTTCCCCAGCAAACGTGTGACTGGCTGGTGAAATATCATTCCAAACTACGTTCTAGCGCGTGATAGGCTTTACGTTGACGCCACATCACGCACTAGCACGAGATAAGCAACGAATGTGTTAGAATTTATTATGCTGATCTAGGCACGGTTTGTTTGCCGAGTTTCGCATTAACTCGAAAATCCAGTTAGTTACCATCTGTCTCTAGTTATGTAAATCCAAATGAGTTCAAAAATAATCATCCTCCATACTAAACACGAGGATATGATTTATACTAAATTAATGCGGCTGTTTTCAAAAAAGGAATTTTAATTCATAAAAAATTAGTTCATGCATCAATCAAAGTGTTTGTCCATCGCTAGACACTACATTTTTGTTTCATTTTTACAAAAGAGGAATTCTTCGTTGAAAAAACGACTCGTCTTTTAGCCCTGCCCACATGGGAATGCGAGAGCCACGAGCACCGCTCACAAAAGCTCTCCAAACTAGTGAGGTTGAACTATTAATTGCAGAGTTTCCAAACAGTTTTTGATTAGCTTCGCAACATGTGAATCAGCACTGTCATGTTAAAAAATGACTGTGTCGTAGTTTTCTCTTATTCTACTCAATTATTTTTTAATGCTAGCATCACTTTTAGTTAATAATGTTCAACAGAATTTTTTTTTCAGCTAAACAGGGCACTCTTGGTCTTTTGTATGGAAATCACAGTCTTCGACAAGTTTTTTCGGTTGGCGCATATTGCCCGTAAGCTTCTACAAGAATTCAAAACATTTCTACATTTTCTCCCAATTAAAACAGAAAAGCAACTAAACATCAAAGTCTAGTTGTAGTAGTTAGACATGAAGTATTTGCCAGACTGATTCATTCTGGTAATTAGTTTCATTTCTTAAAAACCTACACAAATTAAAATTACATACTTAATATATTTTTTCGAGAACTATAATTATTAATTAGCAAACTATTCATTCTGGCAACCGGCATACCGATTACGGAGTACCAATGGGGATAGACCTCTTAACCTCCTCATCTTAATTCATATATAAATTTACAATTTTAATTGGCTGCTTAAATGTTAGTATTAGATAAAAGATAAAGTTTCAAAAAATTAAATAAATCGTACTCTAAAAAATTTAAAAATACTAAAAATAAATAAAGTAAGATAAAAAATTAAAAATTAAAAGAATTTAAATTTAAATTCGGTACAATTAGGACCAGTTGTCGATGCCATAAAACTATTGTAGAATTATATAATTATGGTGGTTATTCATTCTTCGCATGATAAATTATTTTATTATAAAGATTCATGAGTGATATTATAAATCTAGATGCAAGTATGCTCTATAAATTGTTCTTGCAAAAGAAATTTATTTTTAAAATGCAGAAGTTTTAACTTGTCAATATTTAACTCATATAATTTTGTTTAAATCAAAACCTATTACAGGTTGGAGGAAAAAAAAATCCACTAGTAATAAAAATACTCGTAAATGGATAACATGCATATATCCGTGACTTGGCTGGCGGTTCACAGAATGTTTTCGTGACTCAACTTTCCACAAGAAAACATTTTTCTCTTTTTTTGCAGTAATTAATACTGATCAGCTGTGTGTATAGTGACCTTAAATTGAAAAAAAAAAAAAAAAAAAATAATAATAATAATAATTCAATAATCTTAAAGAAAAAAAAAAATCAAAATTGAATTAAAAACATTGAATGCATCGTATCATGCGACCATTTCCGCTCCTTAATTAAGCCATGTATGTTATCTATGGGCAAAATTTCCTTTTCAAAAATTAATATGGAGAAAAGTTTTTGGCTCATATCCACGAAAAACTACAATATGTTTTAAACATAGATAATTTATGTGAAAAACACTTTTCCACAAAAGTGCTAGTAGTAGGTATAGTAACTATTAAACAGAATAATTTAATAACCCCCTCCCTTTTTTTTTTTTTAAGAATGGCACGACTCTCATTATTATAATTAATTTGTTGCACAAAAAAGAAAAGTCGCCAAGCTTAGGTATGCAACTTTCCTTTATGATACAAATATCCTACAAAACATTTTCAGTAAACTATTTAATACAAACCAGGATTTTACTACTCTTTGCCGATTCAGCACAAAGCGAAATGCAGATTGTTTCAAAAGGTCGTTTACAAACTTGACATGTTGGTCTGTCAATTTTACATGACAATGAGTACCTAAGTCTATATAGACCAACAATACTTCACCATAAATATGTAGGTTGGAATTACAGGCGACTATAGGTCCTGATCTACAATCTTGATGGAGTTATTTATCGCATTTTCTGGAACAGGTATAGATGAATGACGTTCCAGCATTATGGGTCGCCAGCACATTTTAACAGTAACATGTGGGAATACTTTTATGGGACTTGTCCACAATTCTAAATTGGATCATGGCCTCAATAATGCTACATATTTTTCTGAAGATATACATTGAACACGGCCTTGTCGACCAAGATCGAACACACATTTTCCCAGTTTGAATGAGTTAAATGAAAATTTTTTTTAACATCTTCCATTTTATTTCCTCCACGTGCATCATTCAATTTGTGTTGTAACGGGGTCATCAAATCATGTTAACACCGCTATCCTTTCTATGCATGCAGGACACATTATCATATAATAGCACTTAAATAAAAATTACCTTTCGTGGTCTAACAGATCAGTACATAAAGTTGGTAAATGATCTTTTAGGACAACCTGCAATGGTACATCTTTATATATATATAGAAATGGAGGTATACCGCTTTGATAGCTATATGTAATTATTAATCTACAACAAAGTGTGCATTGATAATTCTTCTTTCCATTTCAATATTTAAAATGCAATTACTTCGCCTTTAAAAAAAAAAAAATTACCATTTACTGAAAACTATTGGCGAGACCTGGTTTCCCATAGTGCTAAGAGGCGAATTTCTCAAAACACTAATGTTCGTTCATCTTTTAAAAATCTCAATTTTCTTTTCCGTGCACTTTTATTGATGCCAAAATATATTTTTTATTAAAAAAAAAAAATATACTGTTTTTGTATTTTTTTTTTTTTTTTATTAAAAAAAAAAAAAGCATTTAAACAAATTCGCAGAGAACACTCATGAAATTGTTCAACTATCATTGTCAGGAAAAGCGTAACATGCAAACAGGGTGGTGACAGAACCGGGAAATTCTACAAATCAATGAAAATTGCCGACGAGAGCATTTCTTCCCAAGTACCGGCGATTTTGTAGCCAAACATGCTTGCATCGTTTCGGGTTCGAGTCCCGGAGGTGCCGTGGATGTTTGTAGTGGTTCGGAATCCACTTTAAACCGTAAGTCCTGGTCTAACATGATCGTAGAGCGTTGCGGGGGTATTATTACTCGTGAGTGAGTAACGCAGGTAATACAGCGCTTGCCTTAAGGCATCATAAACAATTGTTAAGTGTTTGCCAGCTGTATTAGAAAAAAAAAAAAAAGGCTTAAGGCATTACAACCTTTTTTTCAATTCCTTCTAAAAGCTCTAACTCTCCCTATATATATCTTGTTCAAATTTTCAATCGTTCATAAAATGCTTTTTATTTATCCACTCAAGTTCTAATACATTTTTTTTGAACTTGTAGTGTATGACACTTGATGTTAATGTAGTTTTTTGAAATATTAATTCAGAAGTTTAATTAATTCATTTTAGTTTTTTTTAGATTTAAGTTGCATATATCTACCAATGAATGAAAATTATTTATATTTCTGCAATATAGTGAAAAAAAAAAGTAGGAATGGAATTAAATTTTTTTTTTTTATATTACTTGTTTATGATGAGCTGTCCAGTTTATGACCTCACATTTAAACTTATCTTTTAATTATTTGTTGTGTATTAAGCTTAAATTAATTCCTTTCAAAATCCATTACTATCTGCACTGATCGGTATTTGTTACTTATGCATTAAACTACTGAAAATTAATTCTAAAAAATTATTTATATAAATTTTAAGAGTATTAAGCCTAAATTATTTGATCAAGTATCCTTTTAGCATATGCATTCAATACACACTTTATTTGTGTTTAATTACTAATTCTGCTCTTCAATTGGGCTTCCATTATATGTGCACATTAACAAAATTTAAAGTGCCATTTTTTTTAAGAATTGTCGTTTGCATGCAAGTTTCTTAAAAAAGAAAATCGTTAAAATATATCATGCAAACATCCTTTCAAAAAAAGTACATCTTAAAAAGTTTAATTCATCTGTATATATTTTAGTATGAGTGGTTATCTTGTCATAATTTGAGGGTTTACTGTGCTATGTTCTTTTAACAGTTTTTAGAATGTTCCTTTTTTTTTTTTGTAATTAAATTTCATAAAAATGTTTTTTTCCTCCTATTAAATAACTAGTACGAGTGTTTTTAATTACATATATTGTGCAAATACAGTGATAATGAGTAGGATGAAAGCCAACTAATATAATTAGCAGCTATAAGTCAGGGAAATTTTTTCAATTTTTGTAGCCACCCTGTTGAACCAAAATCTATGAAGGTAAATAAAGACATAATCATAGTCTGAATTTAGTGACATGAATAATGATAATCAAGAAACACACTTTTCTTTTGAACGATTATAAAAAAATATACCCAATGCTTTTTTTTCAGTCATTATTCTAAGTTCAGAGAATATAATATTCAAACGTGAAAATATTTCCATCAAAAATATGGCCTAAAAGTTTTAATGTCCAGATAGGTAAAACCTTTTTTTTTTTCCCTTTCATAAATTAAAACCTTTTTACTCATCTATTGACACATACAGTCACTTTATAAGACAAGATACATTAAGTAACCATTAGATTGAACTTAAGTGCATCTTTTTTATGAGTCACATGCTTTTTTTTTTTTTTTTTTTTTTTATTAAGTCACTAATTATTAGGTTTGACTGAAGTAAAATTATCTATTTAACAAAAAAAACTACTATCGGTTAAATTGCAATTAGGAAATATCTTTAAATCAATGGTCCTTAAAGATGTTCATTACAATTAGTATTGTAAGAAATCAGTTATGGAATATCAGATATTCCATAACTGATTATTAAAACTCAAAAACTAAATTTTAATGAATGTACGAAGTCAATAATATTAAGTGACTGATTAATCAATATAAATTAAGTCTTAAATTCTATTTTCTAATATTTTTGAAAGTAGAAAATTTAATAGGAAAGCCAGGCATCTATGCAAGGCTGTCAAAATAGAGCACCCAATAATCTTATTTTATATTACTGATTTTTTTTTATTATTATTGATTATATAATTTTTTTATAGGTATTGAAATATGTATGAAGCATTATAATATTTTTACCAGGTATATAATCTAATTATGAAAAGCATAAAAACCACATGCTCATTTTTAGAAATGTTTTAATCTTAAATTTTGTTCTTCCATAGTACCAAAAAATTATTATTAAAAAAAAATCTTTTATAATAAACAGTAAAAATAAAACTTTTATAATTATCAATATTTAAAAGTTATATTTTTTAAAATTTAATGCAGTACTTAACATGAAAATAATAAAAAGTTTACAATAGCTCATCATTTAGAGATTAAGTGGCTGATATTTAAAATATAGTCATCTCGCCACTGGCAGTTATATTTACATTTAAATAGGTACTAATACTTATAAGATTTCAGAAACGTAACATTAAATATCTCAACTCTTAGTGAAACTACTGATAATCTCTAGATTGACTCTGCAAAGTGCCTTAGAATTTTAAAACTGAATGACAGTCAAATAAAACTAAGATGGGAGAAACGTATAATCACATTTTCTAATGTTAAAATATATATGAACTATTTTGATTATCTTCTAATTAAATACAGTTTTTATTAATTTTAAATAGCATTATCAAATAAAAATTTTTTTATATTCTTTTAATAATGTATTAAAATATATGAACTTTCTTTTTATTTGTAAGAGACCTATTTATTATTCAACTTTTGAGAAATTTTCAGATAAGAAAAGTTTGTTTTCTTGATGTTTAAAAGATATTTATTATTAATATGTGATCTTAAAAACCAGAAATTTTGTGTGTGGTTATATTTCTCACAGCTTTATATAATGCTGTGAGGTTGCTTAATTTTTTTAAATTAACAACTTAACTGGAAGTGGGAAAAATTTCTATGCACCTTGTTAGTAAATTCACAATTAAACAAAACCTTAATTGACCACTTTTAAATCATAACTTGAAAAAAGTGTAAAAGTTATAAACATTACCTCCCCCCAAAAAAATACTACAATAAATTTTTTTTTTTTTTGTAGCAAAGTAATGCAAAATCATATCAATCAGTTATATATGAAAATCATTAAGACTAGCTTTACACAATTTTAAAAAACAAAACATTAAACTGGCTTTTAGAAAGTAATTCAAAACTAGAGTACATAAATGCAAATTAATTGATAACAAAATCAATAAGGCAAGAAAAGAAGTTTAGTTCAAATTACAAACATAAACGAAACTTACATTGAACTTGAGAATACAGAAAATCAACCGGAAACAACAACAGTCATGTTGTACTTGGGTTATGTAACAATTCTTAACACTATGCACATTTATTTAAAAAATGTACTGACAAAAGAAAAAGAATTTCTGAATCTGATAAACAACACGAAGCAACATGTTCTTAAAAAGCAGAACAAATTATTAAAAGTGTAGTTAAAGGCAATATTCTTTTTACTTAAGTGTTAATAACTTTTAATTATTCAAAATGATTTAAAAGTAGCAAAACATTTTAAAACTAATCTTAAACCAAGTAATAATATTCAGTAAATGATATGACCAAACTTCATACAAACATGTTTTCTTTTTTTACTACAGACAGTTTGATACATGAGTTTTGAAAATAAGGAAATGGCTGTGTAACCCGTGACAAAATAAAAAATACATGGTTATTAATGCAGGACACATCTTTATTTTCTATTTTACACGCCTTCAGCCTTTGATGGTTCATCAAAGTTCTCAACCAAATCTAAAAGAGAGAAGAAAAATTATACTTTACAACACTTTTTTCCCCCATAGTAATATTTATGTAATAAAATAACCCAATGTCAATCTTAAAGATTTATAATAATAATTTTTAAAATGACAACAGAGGCTAAGTTTTCTATACTTCAATTTAGCACATGTTTCTCAATCTCAATATTTATCAGTTCCCTTTCTTTTTTTTTTGACTATTATTATTTACAACATTTCTTACCAATTATAAGTGATTTTCTTTTTTCTGCCTTTCAATATGACTACAAAAATGCCAAATTTTTCATTATTAATATTATATATGTATTTTTAATATATAAAGAATAATTTATAATTGCTGCAGATGGCTGATAAGAACATGAATCATATTTATCAGAACATGAAATTCAACTTGGAATGAAACTAAACAATAAAGGTTATGAGAAAAGTTCCAAGTAAAAGAATCTATCAATTTAGGTTGACAAGTATAATTTGGCATTTTAAGTAAAGCAAATATTTTCAAAAATTTTAAACTGGAAATTACAAATTTTAGTTTATCTATTCTAATTTCTAAAATTTATAGGAAATGGGAGATTCTGAGGTATTACCACCCTACCTAGTTCCCTCTCCAACTCTGACCACTCAAGGTGATCAGATATGGAAAATGAATGGTCAGTTTTATTGTTTGAACTTGACCATTTAAAATTTTTCATTAAACGATGTAGCTGTGCTTAAAAAAAAAAACCACCCTCTTTTAATTAATATTTCGGTCTTTCTGTGAAGGGCCCATCTTAAAAACAGAGGACACCACAATTAGTTTTACGCAGGAAGTGAGTTTAATACCAACACTACTCCCATTTGCCCAAAAGTCATGAACAAACAGTTATAAATATAAGCCCTACTCATAAATTTGGGTTTTGGTGCATTTGTCCTCAGAGGAAGGTATGCAAATGTATTATTTAAAATTAATAGGGAAAAATGCAGTAATTTTCCCCAACCAATTGCTCCCTGATACAGTTTACAGGAAAGCTAATGAGGAATACAGATTGAAATCACAGAAAACATAAGGTTAGGGGGAAATTGATGAAGGCTTTAAAAAGGCAAAAACAGTGGTAGCAAAACAAAACCTTAGATCTTCCTAGGAAAAAGAGAAGGGGAATAATAAAATAACACCTCACCTCAGTGTCTCGTTAACAAAAATTAATAGCTTAAATTTAGATTCTAATAATTGTGATAATTCAGGTACAGGTGATATCTATACACAAAACTACAGATATGTATGTAAAAGGTTAAAAAAATTATATATATTAAACACTGTACCATGAAGTTAATGTTTAAAAACTAGCTAAAACTCAGATGATTCAGAAAAATGCCCAACTTTATTCATAAAATATTTCAGAATTGTAATTAATTTTAAAATTCTGATCAATTAATTTTTATCTTATATTTAGTAAAATATAAGTTACCTGGCACTTCCTCATCCTCTTCTTCATCTACTCCACTATTTGTTTGTTCAGAAATAGGACCTATAAGAAATTAAATAAAATTTTTTAATTATCTTTAAATTATAGAAAGATTTTCAACGTTAGTTCATGACTATTTCATAAAATGAAAATACTTAAAACATACCAGTTGGATTTTGGAGAGTTGCCAGTCGTTTCAGATGCGTCAGGCTCTCAGCACCCAACTGATTCAAAATGCCAGGGAGCATTTCTGTGATTTCTGCATTAAAAAAGATTCATAAATAATAAACCTTAAAGACAATGTAAAATTGCTAATATTAAAAAATTATTATTTATAATAAAGATACAAGTGTCAATTTCTAAAACGCATAGGAACACTGATTAAATAAACTTTTTTCATCTTGATTTCTTAAAATTTGAAAAATTAGTTTTTCGAGCAAGAAACTTTTCATTCCCCTTTACATCTGATAAGTTGTAAATTACATCCTACAATTATTTATTTACATGAAATTATTTAAAGAAACAGATTTGGGAAAATCTTTTAGTCTTTAAATTGTGAATCCTTTTTAGTAGATTTTTTTAAATGAAAACTGTAAAAAATAGTAAAAACCTGTATATCTTATGGGAGATTAATAGAAGCTGATAAATATTAAATTTACAGCCATTATTTTTCTACAACACAGCAATTAAAAAAAAATATATATATATATATTAAAGAAAGATACTCACGTTTATTTTCAGCATGGCCAGTTATGGCAAATGTGTTTGCAGCCAATGAAGCTTGAACTTTAGGGTTATTGAAATGAATTACTGATCCATCTTCTTTAATCATATTTACCTAAAAAAATAGCATTTATTAATAAAAAATAAGAATTAAAGAATAAATTTAAGAAAATAAGAATTAAGAATAAATTTAAATAGTACATTAAATATTACATCGCAAAGGCATCGATTCTTATATATATATATATTTAAAGTAGATAAACTTCAAATAGTACTATAGAATTAAGATAAGCACATCATACATTTTCCCCATAAGTATTTTTCTTTTATTTATTCACTAAGATTCACTTATTTTTTCATGAAAATACCCTTTACAAGAGAATATTACGTTATGCACATAAAATGGCTTTCTAATTCCTTATCTGTTAAATTATATGAATAAATGTACAAGTAATAATTACTGAAACAGAGAAATTTCACATAACTTTCTTTTCTGAACAAGACCATGTATTTAAACACTAATTAAAAAACTTGGAATGTTTAAAAAAAAAAAAACACTATTGTAAAAATATTTATTGTTTTAAAATTTTAAGAATAAATGTTACAATTAAACTTTAAGGATGCAATTCAATTGTATCCTTAGCAGAACCAAGGCTTAGAATAAAACTATTCCATCACTAAGATTTAATATATCACAAATGCCCAACTGGCAAAATATAAGAGGCTGGCAGCATTGTTATAACCACAGCTTTTCGAAATGAGATTTGATCGTGATTGCAACAGTGAAAAAGCATCTACCTTCAATAGGCTGCCCCGGAGGAGGGGTGGGGGTTTCTCCCATATGACACACAAAGGTGAGTGTACAAAAAAAATCAAACACAACCCTGGATATCTATGCCAAGTATTAGTGTGCTTATTAATTATCTCAATCAATACAGAAATTTAAGATACTTCAATGTTTTCCTCTATTGTAAGATAATTTTATTTCTAATTTAATGCAGTAGTAGTAGCGATAGAAAAACAGAATTTTAATATATTAAAAATATTTTAAACTAGTTTCATGATTTTTATTAAACATTATATTTATTATCACCCAACATTGATTTTAATAAAATTTTGCAAAATTCACCTATTAGGAATTTGATGCATAATTTGGTAAAATCTGGATTCAGCATGGCAACCAAATACAATAGTAAAAAAAATCTTGAGAATCTAGGATTCAAATTAGAAAGCTTAAAAATATTCAGGCAAGTCTTATACACCCCATTTGTTTTAAGAATTTTTTTATATGTAGATTTAGATAAAATTAGAATTTACCTTCTTGTATGTGTTTAGTAAACAGAAAAGCCAAATATGATTATTAGGTAAAACATTTTTGCACTGGCTAAGTTTCAGTGCAGTATGATTTGCAAGTTTTTATTTTTGCACCATTGAAAATCGAAGTACATGTGTAATTTGTGGGTAGCATAAAAATTTTTTGAATTAAATGTCAATTTTTCAAAAAATATGCACAAAACCAAACAGCTCTACACAACATCCAGCAAAATTACAACATAAAATTTGTAAATTATCACATGGTCCACTAAATATGTCAATTTAATTATTGCTTAGAAAAATGATTTTTAAAATAATATGTATACTTCAGAGGAAAAGTAAACAATATTGGAAAATATACATGTATTTTCGGAAATTGAAGCATAAAATTTTCTGAACAAATAACTTCAAAAAATTTGCAGAATTAACCTTGTTCAAAGAAATCTCTTTCTATGATTGAAATAAAATGTTTTTTAATTTTATGTAAAAATAGAATAAAATAGATTTCATTGTTTTATAAAAAATGGTTATCTAGAGTTTTCAACTTAATTGATATATATTTTTAAAAATTTTTTGTTAATAATCTTAAATAATACTCATCAGATTATAAAGAAACAGATGATAAATCTGATGAGTATTAATTTAATTCTGAAGTTTAAAGGAGATTCTACAAATAAATTAACGGTTTGAAAATTAATAGAAAAAAAAAACTTACTTCCTCAATACCAGGAATATTGTTAACAGCTAATTTTTTAAGTGAACTCTGTAATTTCTTATCATCTGTGGTTGCTGTTCTGTGTACAACCTTCTTCTTCCTTCGGGCAGTACCCTGGATAAAATAAAAATGATTATCAATAATATTCAATAATTATTTTCTCAATAACTCATTTCTAATGATAGATTTCCTTACCTTGCCTCCTATACGAACTTGAGCTTGAAGTTTACTCAATCTTTCAGGATTCATCTAAGAAGAAATTTATAAAAATCCAAATTAATAATTTTTTTTTCAAATCGTCATGAGGTAGATAAGCAAGCAGTAATCGTAGCACCTTCCCTCAATATAAAAAGAAATTAAAACTAAATTTGTTTTTACTTAAGATTCTTCATTAATTACACATCATTTATAACATGTCAAAGAATGTGCTTTATTATCGAAATATCTTCTATTTTGATTTTAGATTAATTTCTTACTGAAAGTTAAATGTTTATTTTTGCAAAATTTATACCAAAGGAATGTTGTACAGTTCATAATACACATAAGTGATTACAAATCATTCACTAAGTCACATGGCAATATAAAAATTACTGTTTTCCAATTGCTACTAGTTATTTTCAATATTGCCTTATTTAACATCCATAGACTATTCTTAAAATATTTTTAATTAAAAATTTAATCAAACATCTTGTAATTTAAAAATTTCATTATATGAGCTAGTCAAAAATGTCATTTTTTTTCACATGTAATTTATTGAAATATTACTAAATTTTGCATGTAATTCATTTCCACAACATTAATCAAAAATTCATTTTCCTGATGAGTCATTTTTAAATATAAATTTCTTTATTTAAAATCAATAATTATTTAAGAAAGGATTTTCATTACTTTCTTTAGAATCAAATATTCATGAATTATTGTTAATACATCATTTAAAAAACATTTGTTTGGGTTAAATGCCACATAAAAAACAACAACAATTAATGCAGAATAAATATGCTCTTTTCACTTAACTGAAATGAATAATTAAAAGACCATGGAAATATGAAATACAATTGATTTAAAAAAGTTCAAATTCTACTTATGTCCAATAATTATAGCCACAGATCATTTTACAACAAAACCAAGATCGATAGCCACAGGAATATCAGAACCATTAATGAAAATTGTAGCATAATGTTTCAATTAATTATGTTCTAATCTACATTATTCCTGCTTTTTCATTGCTACATTATTCCTGTGGTTTGAAGCTATGGAACACATATTTTCACTACCACTTTAATAAAAAAAACTAGACATTGATCAATACATTTGATATCCCTTCTAAACATTTGAATTAATTTAAGACCACAAAGAGAAATATAAACAATCCTCACTGCAAAATGTATGTATGATAACCATACAAATTGAGTGTATAACATCAAATCTTGCAACATTACTTTCACAAATGCATCTTTTTTATCTATAAAAATTTCATAAACTTATGCTGATATATTTTTATATATGTATATATTAATAAATATCTTTTGTATATATATTTAATTAACATGCTAAATTTTGAAAACAAAGAACTAGACACCAGGGTATATATATAAATATATTTTTGTACAATTATATAATTTGGTTTACTAAATTATAAAAACACTTCCAAGTGAGAATTTTTTTTAAAAATCATACTGCTATTTGAATTTCAGTAGCACAGCAGGGATTTTTAAAAATAATGTAATCAATTTATTTGTAACCGAAATATGCCCCAATATTACAAAGTAAATTTTAGTGATAGCAAATTTAGAAGTACCTTTGATTGATACTCATTATATTAATTAGCACTGTATCATAGTAAATATTTCAATTTCAAAATTAAGAAGTTCTCCAGTTGTTTAAAATAAAAAAAAATAAGTATAACCACCATAATCATTAGAAACCACTTACTATGTATGTCCCAACATATTTTTTCACTTTGAAATTAAAATTTCAATTGCACTGTCATAAATTTATATTTACATCAGAGTTTATTGCAGTTTTTTCAGATCAATATGGTACTTTTTCACTTTACCAGAATAATTTAATATATGTTTCACATGAATATATAAATATAAAAAGTAATTTATCAATAATTACTCTGGAAGAGATTATGAAAAGAATTAAAACTCGGAGTTAATATTAACAGCCAATGTTTTCGAATAACATTGCAAAACTGATTGCAAATAATTCTAATTGCAAAATATTTTCCCAAGATATAAGTTGGTTAAGCCTAGAAATATATTCTAAGTTGCAATTATTTTATATTTATTAAGACTTTGTTGCTTAATTCCTTGAAGACTTTATGAAATATTTAAATTTTAATATATATATAGTACAGGCTGATTTTTTGTACTTCTACAAATCATAATAAATTTTTTAGTTAAAATTTTATAAACAAATAGTGCCATTAATATAATAAAAAAGAAAATCTACAATAATACACTTACAATTAATTTTCAAACTTTTGAAGTTCAATGAATCTAAAATACAGAAAAAATAAGATTAGTAACTAAGAAGATTAACAAAAAAGATACAGTAATATTTAATCATCAGTATATATGAAATAAATGAATCATAAATTATATCCTCTATTTTAGTTCTTAATTTTATGCAAATTTTAACACTCTGTATCAATGCATATAATATATGTACTGCATATCTTAGCATTTTTTTCACCTTTTAATGATTATCTGCATGTGCTCATTTAATCAAATGTTTTCATTTACAAATTCAAATAATTTTTTTATTCATGAAAAGAATATATTCTTTTGACTAAATCTTATATTTCATTATATAACATTTTCTATTTTGAGTTGGTAGAATTTTGAATGTGTTTATTTTATTAAAATATATATATATATATATCGTTCTTTGAAATATAAGTAATTTGCAGAACATAATATAAAAAAATCCATGAAAATACCTTGTTCTGTAACAATTCTTAAGGACAAACGAAAATTAAAATATTTTTATTATTAAATTTAATATTCTATTAATTATAGTTAAATACTCTATACTGAACAAACAATTTAAAATTAAAACAATTTTGCACTATCAGAATTTGTTACATCATACGATAATTTTAAAATTATATATATAAAAAAGAAAATATCAACTATAAATATGATTGACTGAAAATGTCCTAAATTTGTTTAAAATAAAATTAAAAAAAAAATTAATAGATTTTTTCAAATGGAATTGAAGAACCTATAACATAGAAAATTTCAGTATGGTGCTGAAGTATATAATATCCCGCTAAAAAAGGACACGTCCATATTTAGCAATGTACGCAATAGGGCAACTTATTTATGAGATCAATTACAAACTAATATATTAAAAAAACAATAAATTAATAAATTATTAGCATATTTTCAGCTCATGATAACAGATTTACACCTATTTCTAGTGAAGACAATGTAATGAAGCGGTGTGGATAAGGCCGCTAAAAGCACAGCCGGAAATAACAAAGTTTTACATCATAACAACAACTAAGTTAAGCTGATTCATTAAGGGGAATTAAAAATTCATCACAAAACATCTAAATTACTAATCTTTAATAAGTTAATATAAAAATTACCTTTATAATATATAGACGGTACTTTTACCTGAAACACGAGGGAAATGGTATAGAGATTTACAGTTGCCAGATATTATTTCGGAATTAGCTCCAAAAGGAATTTTCAATGGCCAAAACAGAGAAAAAGTATTTCTTTAAATAATTAATAACTATTTTTACAAAATATAAAATATTTACTACCTGATTTTAATGAATATTTTTAAATTGAAGTAAATGACACTATGTGATTACTTTTTTAAACTTTTTATAAAAAAATGATAAATAATTATTTATCTATGACGTCAGAGATATAAGATGCAACTTTAAAATTTGCTTTTGTTTGAATACAAACATATTATTTATAGGGATACATTATGTTATAGCACAACATATTATTTAAAAAGGATTTATGTAGATTTATATATATATATTTAAGGAAAAATCGAAATCTCTTTTTAAGCTGTTTGACCAAACAATGGTTTTAGTGCATCAAATCAATGGCAGTTCGTAACTAAAATTATTAAGAATGCTGGTTCAAAAATAAATTTGGATATTTTTTTTGTTAAATCTGTTCCCTAAACTGAATATTTATATTCAAATTAACCACTTAATAACATAAAATTTAATTATTAAATAAAATAAATTTATTAACGCGATATTTAAATATGTTTTGTATATCAAGCATAATTAAAAATTGGCATTTGATATGAAATATTTTTATTTAAGTTTCTATAAAATGAATGAAAATTTTTTTGAAACAAAACAAATTTCTGTGACTTTTCTTTTACATTTCATCCTTGTTTAATAGTTAAACTGATCCAGTTTAATTAGTAGAAATTGCTACTTTTTAAAAAATATTTTTAATTGTTGTTTTATGTTAAATTTCATTTATAACTTTTTATACATACAATTAAATAATTTATCTTATTTTCATTCTAAATAATAAATATATTAATGGAAAGATTTTTATTTTTATTTTTCTTGTCTTGATTTTTATATTTCCCATAAATTTAATATGAAATTAAATTAAAGTTTCAACTCTTAATTATTAACTCTTTGTTAATTTCAGAAGATTAATACTAAGTGAATTAATTAATATAAATTTCAGAAGAAAAATTTTATATTTATGTGTTGTTGTTTATTTAAAAATTTTAAATAAGTTAATGACAAATACCATTTTCACTATAAAAGAGTTTTTAAAGGGTCCGTTAGCCATCACAATTTTTCAAAGGGACCACAAGACAGGGAATTCGAGAAAAAAATATTCTAGAATCACTAGTCCATATTGTTCTAAAGTTTGTTATATAAACCTCAATAGAGTTCAACTAATACCAGCAATTAAGAACGTTCATAAGTAGTTTAGAACGTAAGAATTCCCTTAGATTAGTAGTTAGCTATTGTAAGCGACAGGGGCGATAATAAAATAATGAAAAGAATTTAATAAAAAGTTGTTTAATATTTTAATTTCTTCTTCTTTTCTTAATAAATTGTTATGGGAATTTCTTAATGAAAGGAAAGAAATGTTTACTGTTTAGTTTATACATACTTACATGTACTTCTTAAACAGGTAGATAAAAACCTTAATTAATTATTTACCTGAAAGATATTATGAGAGATTGAATTTTATTAAAAAATTGACAATAATATTTAATGAATCATTAAACCATTAAAAAAATGCAGATATTTCTCATTTTGCTCGAATATAGAAACCAATATTTTTGTATTTCCTTTTCATGAAATTTTTTTTTCATATTTAAAATTGATTTGTATTTCATAGAGTAATTAAAGCTTTTCTTATATATGTGAATTAGTTTAGGTTATATATTTTTAATAGATAAATGTAATGAATAATTCAGAAACACTGCTGTATGCTTAAAAATAATTAAATAAATATGTAGCATTGAAAAATAAAAATTTATTCGTCAAAATATGTCTTAATATCTTTAATTTATTACGTATGAAATATATCTTAATTATCTGCTTATTCGAGACTAATTAATGTACTATATTCAATTCATGCACATGTAATTCATTCCCATTTTATCACATTGAAAGATTTATATTTAAATTCGTCCATTTTTCTGGCTTATATTTCTTTGAAAATCTATAAGACTTTGTAGTTCAATACAATTTTTTTTTAATTTTTACAATTTAAGTATACTATTTAAAAAAGATACTTTTGGTAGTTTTTCTTACAAGATGTTTCTGCAGCCTGGTGTTCAATTGGCCAGCGCTCTAGCCTTTGGTACCATAGGTTTCAGGTTTGAATCCTGGCGGTGACATGGATGTTTGTTAGTGGTTCGGAATCCACGTTAAACTGTAGGTCCCGGTCTAATTAGCCTAAGTTGTGCACAAAATGACCGTAGAGTGACAAACCAAACCAACCCACAGATTGTTTCTTGAAATATTGTGCAATTAATGCAGTTTTGTCATGTTTAAATTTATATGAATCAATTTACTTTTGCCTATAAAGTCACAAAAATTGTTGAAAATCTAATGTATTTTATCCTGTTTAAGAAGTTCCTTTGTTAGCATTTCTTGTTGACATTTTTTTAAAAATGATATAGTGCTGTAAGTCAGTCAATTTTGTCGTTATTAATAAGAAAACTTTATATTATCAAATTCTTTTGTTGGTTTTCGTTAAAAATTACGTAAAATGCTGTAATACAATCCAATGCATTAATAAATACTTTTACATTATAAGTTTGTTTGATTATGCTTATTTGAATTCATATATAATATTGTAAGACAGTGTAATTTATCAGGTTATATTAATATTTCTATACAGTTTTTCATTCCAATATTTTCTTGAAATAACTTAAAATGCTATAATACTTTAATTTTTATTCCTATTTAATGAGCAATTTTATCAATTATTGCCAATTATTACTGTCGATATTTCTTCGTAGTCATGCAAAATCAATTATTCTGGTCAATGTTTCTTCGAACTGATGTAAAATCAATTATGGTAAATGTTTTTTCGAAGTCTTGCAAAATCAATTATTCTGGTTAATGCCTTTTTCGAAGTCAAGCAAAATGTTGTGATCCAATCTATTTAACATAAGTTTATATATTTTATTTTTCTCACTGGTGTTTTCTGATGTATGAATCATGTAAATTTTTTTATTTCCGGAAAAATTGAGAGAGATATTTCTGGAACCAATTATTTATTTTTGTATATATTTAGTTCTTCGATTAGTTCGGTTTCAAACACGGATCCTGTAAAGGTTAGGAAGATAATGATTTTAGGTCTTGGTCCTGTAAATTTATTTGCTTTGTAGGTAAAAACTCACTTTTTTCTTTAAATTGATTAGATAAAACGTTTAGATGTCACAAGATTTATTGTTTCTTACAGACAGCATGTCACAATTTGTATATATTATACATAATAACAAACATATGGAATACATCTACAAAGTCCAGTTAAAAATGTTGTCCTTGGGGACTTAATATTTTGAAAATTAGTACAAAAGTCGAAGTGATTATTACCTCAATATAAAATATTAAATAATAACTTAATTTTATTTAACTTATGGCAAGGAAATTTACCTACATAATTATATTTAATTATCTGACGATACAAAAGTATTGTTATTACGTTATCATTAGCGCTTCTTATATGTACGCAACTGGAAAAAAAAATCATTTGTTATTTTAAAAATGTCTTGTAATACGACACACTTTTCTAGTCAATGTCGATTTTCATGTTTGTGAGAAATTTTGTCTACACACATACAAATTTTAAATATCTAATTAATATGAAACAAATAAAATAAAATGCAAAGTTTCACTTTTGAACAATTCGCAATCAATAATTTGTAACCGTACTTCTTCCTACACACTGGCAAGAGCGCCCCTTGTGACATTCAGGTGAAAGGGTCAGTAGGCCTCAAGACTCTCACCCGAGAGGAAATGCAGAGCAACTTGCGCACCTGCTGAGAAACGTTTAGTTTATAGTCTCTCATCCCGAGAGGAAATATTTTTAACTCAACTCTGTGTAATAGTTGTCCTACAGACTCTCACCCGGATAGGAAGTATGTTTCGCGCATTCTGGGAGTACCTAAGTATCTGGTCCCCCAGAGCCGTGTGATCTGGTCCATGAATCTATAATTATATGACTTTAAATGTGTTAAATAGTGTATGTCTCTAATTGTTTGTGTGTGATGTCTGTGCGTGTGTAAATAAAACGGTGAGTTCTCCAACCTGTGCCTCAAGTATCCCACCCAACCCAACCATACCCAGTAACAATCTGGTTGCCCAACCTGCACCCTACAAATTTGAATAATATGATCTAGCGTAATCTTTCACTAATAGTGTAAAAGTGTAATCTAACTTAAACAACTTTCTAAACGTTAACTATTAAAGTAAGGGATTAATAATTGATGATTCCAGCATACGATGTCCAAGCAACATTTGATGAAGGGAGGATGAATTTAAGTAAGTTAAAAATGAGATAAATGAGACAAATTTTTATTGTTTTAAAGCATTATCATTTGGCAAAGTTTCAATGTGACAAAATACATACATAATGTCTCACATGAGAATTAACTTGGAGTTTATGTTGGCACTATATATGTTGTTGGAATACGTAAATATTATTGAAGCGCAAAGTAATAAATTTACAGCAACGAACAATAAATTATGGTTATTTTTGAGAATCTCGTATTTCATTCGTCGAGGGAAAAAACATACTTTTGAAAAAAGAAATTCGATTCGTTAAAGAATGATGACACAATATACTTCCGCAAATACACAAAAGAAAAGAGTGTTCTTATAGTATATAATAAACTAGTGTATAATAGTAAACTAATACATAAAGAGACAGAAGTAAATAAAGGAGAACATGAAACATAATACTATAAGCCTCATAAAAGAATAGACAACTCCCACTAATAATAATAATAATAACGTAATTTCTGTCTACTGAAAAGAAAACGGGAGTTGAAGCACAGACATTGCATTCCGATGACAAGAATGGAATAAAAAAAATAATATTTAGATAAAAATTAAGTAATTATTTTAGTAAAATTTGTATTAATTATTTTTCTTAGTTTTCAATTGTAATTTCTAAATCATTCCATATTGATGATGTTTCATGTTTATTTCGAAAATAATTCGAAGTTATTATTACTTTCACATTTGTTCAACTAAACACTCACATTCAAAACTCATTTTTTATTCTTGACGAAAAAAACATTTTAATGTTTGAAATTAGTTTGGCTCAAACACATATTTTTTATTCTAGCTGTAATAGAATTTTATAAATTTTTAAAAACATTTCTAGCGCGTTCAAGCAAGTTGTTACAAATTCTCGTCTCGGCTTATACTTGACCTTATAACGGCTTCAAGAAGAGGGCCACTTTCTGTTTCATGGGAACACTTTAATTTTTATTTACAAACATTCTATATATATATATATATACAGAACTCTCGGTTAATACAAATTATTATTTAAAAAAAGGAAAATTAAAGATTTAAATTTGATTCACAAGTGAAGTTCACTCCAAGGACAGATATTTTCAGAGATCTCGAGTCTGCGAAGAATCTAAACACGTTATCTGCTGCAGACTTTAATTATCACACGGCGTGATATACGAAGCCACAGAGGTTCACTGTGTAAGCAGGCGGAAATTCCGGCTTCTTCAATCACTTAAAAATAAAAAATAAAAAAAAGAGGAAAACAACACTTCTTGACTATTCATCGCATAACTATCTTTTTTTTTCTGCTCCAAAAACCTCCCTTTAAGAAATCTGTCAAGGGGGTTGGCTTCGCCCACTTCTCAATGGAGTAGACGCTTTCTCATCCCATGGTCTATCACCAATCACGACGCAACAACTCAAGGTGTAGTCCATATTCCATCTGTAATTCCTTCGACCTACGAAGGTCGCATAAACAATAGCTAATTTCTTGTGGTCTCATTATCAATGACACTGAATATCTGCTATCAGATTTGAGTGACAGGTTGATCTCATTAGTACAAAACACTAATTGCAGGTAATATAACTATTCACAACACTACTTACTATGTGACGTCATTTTAATACTGTTATTAGTATTTTTTTTTCTTTAGTAAATAAATTTACAGTCATTTCATGCTTACAAAAACCAAATCTTTATTAAAAAAAAGTATTTGACGCAGTTTAAATATTTAATTTCTTTAGCTCTCAATGTTTTGAAGTTTTTAAAATGAAAACTTATGATCTTTGAAATCTAAATTTCATGCATTTTACAGAACTATATATATATATTAGGAATTTGCTAGAAATAAAAGAAGTCAAGCATTTTTTTTCCCTCTTTGAAAACAAATAATACCTCCTGGTTATCAAACCATTACGAGCAAAAAGAAAAAAATCCCTACGAAAAAAATACAGCTCATTTAATTATTTAAGCTTCATGCCATCGAGAAACAAAGTTTTTTTACTTTTCCAAAATCAGATACTTGAAATGTTGGCGAGGAGAAAAAGCGAAAATTATTGTATTGATTGTTTGACAGTAAGAACAAAAAAAAAAAAATCTTCTCCTGTCGTGAAAACATTCTTTTTGAAAAATATTCAAGAAGGTTTAAGAGAAGTTGTAAAAAGTAAAGCACTCAAACCATCCAAAAATTTCACTTTTCCCCCATTTTTTTTTCTTCCCGAGTGTAAAAGCACGTGAAGTAGGGATTTGTCTTTCATTTCTTCCCTTCAATAAATCCTATTATAACAAACGCATGAAAAAATCTCGCCGCTTCTTTTCTGTGTCCTCGCTTAGATATTCCAGCGTCTCCTCTTTCGCCTTTTTCAACAAAGAGGGGAAGATAAAGTGGAGTAAAAATAGCCACAATGGCCAGTAAACATGAATATTTTAACACTGGAGGGAATTGTTCTATAAAGACGAGAGAGAAAAAACGCTTTCCCTCGAAAATAATGCACGTTCGCGTGTGTTATCGTCTGCGTGCATACTTTCCAAGATGTTACCTTCTTTCACAGAACACTTTATAAAGATTTGTTCTTACTTTTTATTCGCTCCAGTAAACTTAACGGGTACGAAAGGGTGATTTAGAAATGTTAGATTTTTTTTTCATTCTTTTTAGCATTTTAATATTTTGGATAACAATTTTTTTTTATGCATGACGTCTGTTTTGAATTGCAATTATCGTAGTAGCAGTTGAAAAATATATACATATTAGAACGTTGAACAGACAAACCCCCCAAAAAAATCTACAAATATTAAGCAATTTCTAAGAACTTTTAAAAATTTTTCAATACACTTATTTTGAATGATTTCCTTTCATTTCATTATTTTTTTTATTTCTTAAAAAATTTTTCAATACACTTGTTTTGAATGGTTTCCTTTTATTTTATTATTTTTTTCATATCTTAAAAACTTTTTCAAATCACGTATTTTTGACAGATTCATTTTATTTCAATATATATATATATTTATATTTAAAAAACTTTTTCAACACACGCATTTTGAACGATTCATTTTATTTCAGTATCATCGTTTTAAAGTTTTTAAAGTGGAAACTTATAATCTTTGAATTCTAAATTTCATACATTTTACAGAGTTACATATGGAAAAAAAAACTTTTTAAGAATTTGCAATAAATAAAAGAAGTCAAGCATTTTTTTTTCCCTATTTGAAAATAAATAATACCTCTTGGTTTTCAAACCATTACGAGCAAAAAGAAAAATATCCCTACGAAAAAAATACAGCTTATTTAATTATTTAAGCTTCATGCCACTGAGAAACAAAGTTTTTTACTTTTCCAAAATCAGATGCCGGAAATGTTTGCGAGGAGAAAAAGCGAAAATTATTGTATTGATTGTTTGACAGTAAGAACAAAACAAAAAAAAAAAAATTGTTCTACCCTGAAAACATTCTTTTTGAAAAATATTCAAGAAGATTTAAAAGAAGTTGTAAAAAGTACGGCACTCAAACCATCCAAAAATTTCACTTTTTCTCCATTTTTTTTTTCCTTTCCCGAGTGCAAAATCACGTGAAGTAGGGATTTGTCTTTCATTTCTTCCCTTCAATAAATCCTATTATAACGAACGCATGAAAAAATCTCGCCGCTTCTTTTCTGTGTCCTCGCTTAGATATTCCAGCGTCTCCTCTTTCGCCTTTTTCAACAAAGAGGGGAAGATAAAGTGGAGTAAAAATAGCCACAATGGCCAGTAAACATGAATATTTTAACACTGGAGGGAATTGTTCTATAAAGACGAGAGAGAGAAAACGCTTTCCCTCGAAAATAATGCACGTTCGCGTGTGTTATCGTCTGCGTGCATACTTTCCCTGATGTTTACCTTCTTTCACAGAACACTTTATAAAGATTTGCTCTTACTTTTTATTCGTTCCAGTAAACTTAACGGACAAGAAATGGTGATTTACAAATGCTAGATTTATTTTTTTAGCATTTTAATATTTTGGATAAAAATTATTTATATGCGTCACGTCAGTTTTGAATTGCAATTATCGTAGTAGCATTTGAAAAATATATACATATTAGAATGATTTGTTGAATAAACAAACTAAATAAAAAAAGTCTACAAACATTAAGCAATTTCTCAGAACTTTTTAAAATTTTTTCAATACACTTGTATTGAATGAATCTTTTTATTTCATTATTTTTTTTTTATATTTTAAAAACATTTTCAATACACTTATTTTGAATGATTTCTTTTATTTCATTATTTATTATTTATTTTATTTTTTGCATTATAAAAACTTTTTTGATACACTTATTTTGAATGATTTCTTTTTTTTCATTTTTTTTAAAGTTTTTAAAATGAAAACTTATGATCTTTGAATTCTAAATTTAATGTACTTTACAGAGCTATGTATATAAAAAAAAACTTTTTAGGAATTCGCAAAAAGTTAAAGAAGTCAAACATTTTTTTTTCCCCTCTTTGAAAATAAATACCTCCAGGTTCTCGAACCATTACAAGCAGAAAGAAAAAATCTCTGGAAAAAAAAAAAAAAAAAGAACAAGCTTATTTAATTATTTAAGCTTTATGCCATCGAGAAACAAACTTTTTTACTTTTCCAAAATCAGATGCCAAAAATAGTTGGCGAAGAGAAAAAGTGAAAATTATTGTATTGATTGTTTGACAGTAAGAACAAAAAAAATGTTCTTCTACCCTGAGAACATTCTTTTTGAAAAATATTCAAAAAGATTTAAAAGAAGTTGTAAAAAGTAAGGCACTCAAACCCTCCAAAAATTTCACTTTTTCCCCATTTTTTTTTCTTTCCCGAGTGCAAAAGCACGGGAAGTAGGGATTTTTCTTTCATTTCTTCCCTTCAATAAATTCTATTATACAAACGCATGAAAAAATCTCGCCGCTTCTTTTCTGTGTTCTCGCTTAGATATTCCAACGTCTCCTCTTTCGCCTTTTTCAACAAAGAGGGGAAGGTAAAGTGGAGTAAAAATAGCCACAATGGCCAGTAAACATGAATATTTTAACACTGGAGGGAATTGTTCTATAAAGACGAGAGAGAGAAAACGCTTTCCCTCGAAAATAATGCACGTTCGCGTGTGTTATCGTCTGCGTGCATACTTTCCCTGATGTTTACCTTCTTTCACAGAACACTTTATAAAGATTTGCTCTTACTTTTTATTCGTTCCAGTAAACTTAACGGACAAGAAATGGTGATTTACAAATGCTAGATTTATTTTTTTAGCATTTTAATATTTTGGATAAAAATTATTTATATGCGTCACGTCAGTTTTGAATTGCAATTATCGTAGTAGCATTTGAAAAATATATACATATTAGAATGATTTGTTGAATAAACAAACTAAATAAAAAAAGTCTACAAACATTAAGCAATTTCTCAGAACTTTTTAAAATTTTTTCAATACACTTGTATTGAATGAATCTTTTATTTCATTATTTTTTTTTTTTTATATTTTAAAAACATTTTCAATACACTTATTTTGAATGATTTCTTTTATTTCATTATTTATTATTTATTTTATTTTTGCATTATAAAAACTTTTTTTGATACACTTATTTTGAATGATTTCTTTTTTTTTTTTTTTTTTAAAGTTTTTAAAATGAAAACTTATGATCTTTGAATTCTAAATTTAATGTACTTTACAGAGCTATGTATATAAAAAAAAACTTTTTAGGAATTCGCAAAAAGTTAAAGAAGTCAAACATTTTTTTTTCCCCTCTTTGAAAATAAATACCTCCAGGTTCTCGAACCATTACAAGCAGAAAGAAAAAATCTCTGGGAAAAAAAAAAAAAAAAAAAAAAAAAAAAAAAAAAAAAAGAACAAGCTTATTTAATTATTTAAGCTTTATGCCATCGAGAAACAAACTTTTTTACTTTTCCAAAATCAGATGCCAAAAATAGTTGGCGAAGAGAAAAAGTGAAAATTATTGTATTGATTGTTTGACAGTAAGAACAAAAAAAATGTTCTTCTACCCTGAGAACATTCTTTTTGAAAAATATTCAAAAAGATTTAAAAGAAGTTGTAAAAAGTAAGGCACTCAAACCCTCCAAAAATTTCACTTTTTCCCCATTTTTTTTTCTTTCCCGAGTGCAAAAGCACGGGAAGTAGGGATTTTTCTTTCATTTCTTCCCTTCAATAAATTCTATTATACAAACGCATGAAAAAATCTCGCCGCTTCTTTTCTGTGTTCTCGCTTAGATATTCCAACGTCTCCTCTTTCGCCTTTTTCAACAAAGAGGGGAAGGTAAAGTGGAGTAAAAATAGCCACAATGGCCAGTAAACATGAATATTTTAACACTGCAGGGAATTGTTCTATAAAGACGAGAGAGAGAAAACGCTTTCGCTCGAAAATAATGCACGTTCGCGTGTGTTATCGTCTGCGTGCATACTTTCCGTGTTGTTTACCTTCTTTCACAGAACACTTTATAAAGATTTGTTCTTACTTTTTTTTCGTTCCGGTAAACTTAACGGGAGGAGAAATGGTTATTTACAAATGCTAGATTTTTTTTTTAGAATTTTAATATTTTGGATAAAAAATATTTCTATGCGTCACGTCTGTTTTGAATTGCAATTATCGTAGTAACATTTGAAAAATGTATACATATTAGAATATCGAACAAATAAAAAAAAAAAGTCTACAAACATTAAGCAATTTCTAAGAACTTTTTAAAACTTTTCTAAAAAATTTTTCTATAAACTTTTTTTAAATGAATCTTTTTATAGAATAATTTTTTTTATATCTTAAAAATTTTTTCAATACACGTATTTTTGAATGATTAATTTTATTTCAGTATTTTTTTTTATATTTTAAAAATTTTTTCAATATACTTATTTCGAATTATTTATTTCATTTCATTATTTTTTTTGTATTTAAAAAGCTTTCTAAATACACGTATTTTGCACGATTCATTTTATTTCAGTATCATCGTTTTAGAGTTTTTAAAGTGGAAACTTATCAACTTTGAATTCTAAATTTCATACATTTTACAGAGCTACATATTAAAAAAAAACTTTTTAGAAATTTGCAAGAAATAAAAGAAGTCAAACATTTTTTTCCCTCTTTGAAAATAAATAATACCTCCTGGCTTTCAAACCATTATAAACAAAAAGAGAAAATCCCTACGAAAAAAACACAGCTCGTTCAATTATTTAAGCTTCATGCCGTCGAGAAACAAACTTTTTTACTTTTCCAAAATCAGATGCCAAAAATAGTTGGCGAAGAGAAAAAGTGAAAATTATTGTATTGATTGTTTGACAGTAAGAACAAAAAAATGTTCTTCTACCCTGAGAACATTCTTTTTGAAAAATATTCAAGAAGGTTTAAAAGAAGTTGTAAAAAGTAAGGCACTCAAACCCTCCAAAAATTTCACTTTTCCCCCATTTTTTTTTCTTTCCTGAGTGCAAAAGCACGTGAAGTAGGGATTTTTCTTTCATTTCTTCCCTTCAATAAATCCTATTATACAAACGCATGAAAAAATCTCGCCGCTTCTTTTCTGTGTCCTCGCTTAGATATTCCAGCGTCTCCTCTTTCGCCTTTTTCAACAAAGAGGGGAAGATAAAGTGGAGTGAAAATAGTCACAATGGCCAGTAAACATGAATATTTTAACACTGCAGGGAATTGTTCTATAAAGACGAGAGAGAGAAAACGCTTTCCCTCGAAAATAATGCACGTTCGCGTGTGTTATCGTCTGCGTGCATACTTTCCCTGATGTTTACCTTCTTTCACAGAACACTTTATAAAGATTTGCTCTTACTTTTTATTCGTTCCAGTAAACTTAACGGACAAGAAATGGTGATTTACAAATGCTAGATTTATTTTTTTAGCATTTTAATATTTTGGATAAAAATTATTTATATGCGTCACGTCTGTTTTGAATTGCAATTATCGTAGTAGCATTTGAAAAATATATACATATTAGAATGAGTTGTTGAATAAACAAACTAAATAAAAAAAGTCTACAAACATTAAGCAATTTCTAAGAACTTTTTAAAACTTTTCTAAAAACTCTTTCATTGCACTTGTTTTGAATGATTTTTATTTCATAATTTTTTTTTATATTTTAAAAACTTTTTCAATACACTTGTTTTGAGTGATTCTTTTTATTTCAGTATTTTTTTTATTTTAAAAACTTTTTCAATACACTTATTTCGAATGATTCCTTTTTTTTTCCATTTTTTTATATATTTTACAAACTTTTTCAATGCACTTATTTTGAATGATTCCTTTTATTTCATTTTTTTTTTTTTTATATTTTAAAACTTCTTCAATACACTTTTTTTGAATGATTTCTTTTATTTCATTTTTTTATATTTTAACAACTTTTTCAATAAATTTATTTTGAATGTTTTCTTTTACTTCATTATTTTTTTTATATTTTAAAAACTTTTTAAATAAATTTATTTTGAATGTTTTCTTTTATTTCATTATTTTTTTTATATTTTAAAAACTTTTTCAATACACTTATTTTGAATGATTCTTTTTATTTCATTATTTTTTTTATATTTTAAAAACTTTTTCAATACACTTATACACTTATTTTGAATGATTATAATATATATATGTGTGTGTGTGTGATTGTAAATAAGATTTAAAGTGTTTCCATGAACTTGAAAGTGGCCTTCTACTTGAAGCCATTATAGGTCTAGTATAGGCCGAGACGTCATACATACATCACATAAAAGAGTTCAAATGCTTATATGAAAGTACTTATTGTGTACATTTTAAACCAGTACTGTTTTGTTCCAAACAAGAAACTTGCTTCAAAGTGATTTATAATGACATTTAAACTAGTAGCTTAACTGAATAATACTCCGTTGTAGTATTACTGTTATATTCAGTATCTTAACTGACTATAAATCATTCTAACTTCGTAAAACAATTCCTATTTCATTTAAAACTTCATTAATCTAACTCAATGCAATTAAAAATAAAATCAATAGAGACATTTCTTTTAGAGCACATACTAATCCTTGATGTTAGTGAGTCAAAAAGAGCAAACTGTACGACCTTCTAAATCTCGTTCAGGCCACTGAATGTGTGAGAAGTAAGCAATGCATATTAAAAAAAAAAAAAAAAAAAAAAAATAGATGAGTATTTTAAACAACAAATTATGTTAACAAATTTTATAAATCTTTCTTTAGATAATAAGTAATTCCCTTCTATGCCTTTTAATGGATAAAAAGAATTAGAATTTTTTGTAAATATGCAAGCGTAGGTTGTGCAATCAGGTTTTAACTGGGTATGGTTGGGTTGAGATACTTACACAGATTGAAGAATTCAAAGTTTTATTTACACATCACAAACACCCCACACATATAATATTTAACACATTTAAAGACAGATAATTATAGATTCGTGGAAGCATTCCACTTCAAGACCGAAACCTGAAATTTGAACACGCGCAGGGCGTGTGAAATATACCTCCTCTTCTGGTGAGAGTACGTAGGCCAGTTGACCATTTCTTCTGAACGCCACAGGGGGCGCTTATGCTAGTGGGTAGGAGGAAGCATGAAGTTATTAAAAAAGAGAGGATAGTGGAGGATATTCACGGAGAATTGTGGAAGTTATTAAAAAATTATTCTCAGTGAAGGATGATTATAAAATAAAAATGTTAAATTATTTATTTAAAACATCGTTTCATATCGTCTATTCTGAAATAATAGAAATGATGGTTTTCAAATTTTAAATGGAAACTCTGTTAATTATCATTTCTAATAATGAATCATCGTCATCAAATACTTAGATAGTCAAAATAATTGACTTTCATAAATATTTAAATTTTATTTTTTAAATGTAAAGAAAAAATATAATTGTAATAGTTTACACTAGTATATCAGTTACCTTGCTTTTTTTTAAGAATTAATTTTAAGAAGGATTTAGTATAAGTCCAAAACATCAACCAAATATTTGCATTTAAAATAAGTAAAGGAAAATCTACCAAATATTTGCATTTAAAATAAGTAAAAGAAAATCAACCAAATATTGCATTTAAATAAGTCCAATAAAAAATCAATCAAATATTGCATTTAAAATATGTTCAAAAAATCAACCAAATATCACTTCATCAATCTTTTTTTTTTTTTATAAAATCCAAGAATGCCATTACTTGACTTAGTTAGTTTATGTAATCGACTACGAAATAACTAAGTAATTTTCTAAGAACATCAGTTTCTCGGTAGCTGAATTAGTTTTAATGCAATCTTTAAAAGAGGACGTGACTTTGAAGGTAAACAAAACAAAAATCGACACTGCTTAAATAAGCCTATTAAAAATCAACTTGGCTTGAAATAATTGTTTGACTCTCTCTCAGAACAGCTGAGAGAGAAAGACTGAGATTATTACCCGCTGAGGTAAATTAATAAAAAATTAGCAACAAACAATAAAATAAATAAGAAATAAGAAATAATAAAATAATAATAAAAAAAAAATGCGCCAACCAAATATTGCGTTTAAAATAAGTCCCAAAAAAAGTCCACCAAATATTGCATTTAAAATAAGTTAAAGAAAACCCAACTAAATATTGCATTTAAAATAAGTAAAAAAAAAATCGACCAAATATTGTATTTAAAATAAGTGAAAAAACCCATCCAAATATTGCATTTAAAATAAGTCCAAAAAAAATCAACCGAATGTCATTGCATCATTCTTTTTCTTTTTTTTAAAAATAAAATCCAAGAATACTATTACTTGAGTTAGTTAGTTTAACTAATCAGCTAACAGGATTATAAAATGATTAAATAATTTTCTAAGAACATCAATTTCTCAATTGCTGAACTAGTTTTACTACATCTTTTAAAAGAGGACGTAACTTTGAAGGAACAAAACAAAAATCGACACTACTTACTATAAATAAGCCTCTTAAAACTAACTTGGCTTGAAATAATAGCTTGACTCTCTCTCAGAACCGCTGAGAGGGAGACCGAGATTATTACCCGCTGAGGCAAATTAATTCCTCCTAGAGTTAACTCTCAGGTTAAATTCCTTTGCATAGAACCCCTTTTCACTGGCGACAGATTTAATTTATCAAACGGCATTTAGGGTTTAATTTGTAAGCGAGTCTTAGTAGCACATATCCGCCAGAATTTTTTCTTTCAATCGGAAAGTTGTCCGAAAATCCATTTTAAGCCCTGCAAGTCAAAATATGTGTTCTAAAAGAAATGTTTCTGTTGTTTTAGTTTTTAATTGTATTGAGTTAGAATAATGAAGTTTTAAATGAAATAGAATTTGTTTAAAAAGTTAGAGAGACTTATATTCAGTTAAGGTACGGAATATAATACTAATACTACTAAGGAGTATTATTCAGTTAAGGTACTTGTTTAGATGTCG
>BPLQ01001285.1:0-24669 GCA_021605075.1 Caerostris darwini
CTTTCTAGTTAGTATGTATACTTTGAAGAATTGTTTACAGTTGCGATAAAAAGCTCTTAAATATTAATAACAACATGGTGTGAACAAAAACATCATAAAAAAGAGGGCTTGACTTGAAAATGAAAATTATACTATGTGTTGCCTATGATACAATAGGGTAAGTTCAGTTATGTTGGAATAATATTAAAGTTGTATATGTGCTACTACTTTCGTGATTTAAAACATTCACTAATAACTTTGATATGTTTCTATTCAGTATTTATAGATTGAAGAATTGCTTGCAAATTGGACAAAAAGGGTTTAAATATTAATATATAATGTATGTCACTAAAGAAAAGCATTAACATATAATGTTTTTGTTTCATATTAAAATGATAAATACAAAATCAAGATTATTAATATTGTACTTTGTCTTCTTTTTTAATTAGTCTGCATCACTTTCTAAATATAAACATTAGATTTCGGTTTTTATCTTCCAAAAAATTACAACAATTTCAGAAATTTCAAAATTTGAAATTTCAATAACAAATTAATTCTATGTCTTTTTACGCAAATTTCAGATTAAAAAAAATAACTAAAATAAATGGATTAAAAAAAGGAATAAAAGTAATCGGGAATTTTCAGCCAACAATGAACGTTTAGGAGACTTCATTATGGCTTTCGTAGAGTTGCTGTTACAACAAACATGTTCAATAAATTTTTGCTGTAATCTTATGGATTAATCACATTGATCACATTTGTCCAGAAGAAAAACAAATTACGACATTTATAAATTTTTTACATAATATCTTCTTTTTTTAATCTGCGTGTCACAGGACCGATTTTCGTCCGAAGCATAATATTCCTTTCAACTGTCACATACACATTCAGTTGAACGCTCGTCACAATAAAGGTCTCTTCTGCGGTGACTGCCACTTTGCGTTCACAAACTTCAAGAGACAACGGCAGGAAGAGGAAAGTAAACCCGCCAGACTACTCACGACGTCTTTCCTTTTTTTCCCCCTTTTTCATATTCCCATACCCTTTTTCTTTACTTTAACTTCCTCCGAATCCCTTTTTCGCATTCTTCCATAACAATCTTTCTGGTAGAAAAAAGGGAACAATCTCAGTCTCCCGCACCGTATTTTGTGAGAAAGAAATCTCTCTGTTTGATATTCAACTCTCCTCTTATCTAAATTGCAAGACCGGGCAAGATCCGATCGTTCTCCTTTGCACCCGTTTCTGGAAATGTTTAGCGCTCAACGGTCGCTTTTTTATTTATTCAAAACCTCCTTTTTCTCATGGTTATGGTTACGGTATCTGTGCTAGCGGAATATAAATACATTTTTAACAAGTTTACTATTTGTGCTGCTACTTTCGTGATTTAAAACACTTACCACGTGCTTTGATATATTTCTAGTTAGTATGTATACTTTAAAGAATTGTTTACAGTTTGGATAAAAAAGTGTTTAAATATTATTAACGACATGGTCTAAACATGGCGTGGCCAACTCGCGGCTCGCCTTGAATATTTTTCCAGCCCGTTTAGATGTATCACGCTTTTCCAAAATATATATATTTTATAATAGCCAAAGTAGTAAAAACCAAAGTATTGAAAAAAATATATATATTACGTATGCATCCATATATTCAAAAATTAACTGTCGGAATTATGAGACATAAATTAATTTTGATTTTAAAATAATATTCTTGCGAATATAGGGCAGATGTTGTTTTTTTTATTTCTGATTTTACAGTTATGAGCTCGCAGAATAATTAAATTATATTCTGCGAACTCATGATGAGCGAGCATCTTGGAAAATCTAATATAACCGGCACCGTGGTTCGCTTTAAATGACCTCAGTAATGCAATGACCATCAATAGATACTCGCAGTTGATTGTTGTCAGCAGAGAAAACCAGAATCTTAGTCCAAGTTGTTGCCGATTGTTTTTCAATTTACTCCTGCAAATCGGTTTTTTCTAAAATGAAATTAACCAAACACAAAACACGCTTAAACGTAACGGACCCAATACCCATTACGATGTGCAAATACCCACATTGAGATCGCTTTGTAACAGCTAATTGAAAGAGTGGAGAAACAAATATCGCACTAGTAAAACATATATTTTTTAAGGATTTCATTTTTTTATTTCGCTTATATTTATATATTTTTTGTATTTCATTTTTAATGTTATATATTTCGTTACAATGGGCATTTAGTATCGTTATTATTCTAGTATCTATTTTTACATGTAAGAATAATAGTAAACACAAAAATAATAACTCCTTATGTTTCAATTTCTCACTTCAAAAAATGTCTATAGTGAGTCAAAAGCTAATATAGAGATATCTACACTCATGTCCATAAATTAAGGATAATTCAGAATCACACAGAAATTGAACACAAAAATAAAAATTTCACCTGTAGAATTATCACACACATCTTGAAGAAGACTATGCAAATTACAGGAAACCACCAGATGGCGCGGATAGTACGTCACAATGACGAGAGTGTAAGAGAGGGGTATATAAGGAATGGTGGAAAAGAAGTAAAATTGTTCACAAGTGCTTTAAAAGCCTTTCAGTGCAATAACCGCATAGTTATGGCACAAAGAAAGCATTTGGATGATTCTTTACGTGGTAGAATTATCGGACGACTGGAATGTGGACGTACCCAGCTGGAAGTATCCGAGGAACTTGGAATCGCCCAGAGTGTCATCTCCAGGCTTTGGCAACGATTCCAAGATGATGGTAAAGTGAGTAGATGTTACAGCACAGGTCGCCCCCGAGTTACAACGCCGAATGAGGACCAGTATTTAGAAGTTACTGCCAAAAGAAACAGACGGAGCACAGCATCAGACCTGTCTCGTCAGTTCTCTTCAGCTACCGGTACGACAGTTTCCAAGGCAGACCGTGTACAGACGCTTAGGGCTCATTGGTCTATATGCTCGTAGGCCTGTCAGATGTGTTCCACTTACCGCAACTCACTGTCGCCTGCGATTAACCTGTAATAGAGAGCATGCATTGTGGACACCGCAACAGTGGTCTGGTGTGATGTTTTTCGACGAGTCCAAGTTTAGTTTGCAGTCTGATACTCGCCGGACTTTCATATTGGGAGCGCCAGGTATCCGTTACCACCAAGAGAACACCATTGAAAGACACCGTTACGGTGGTGCAGGATGGCTCGTTGGGGAGGAATTATTCTGGGTTCCAGAACTGACCTGCATGTTCAGAGTGTAACGATGACAGGCCACATCTATCGGGATATCATTCTGGAACAACATGTACGTTTGTTTCGGGGTGCCATGGGTGTTGAATTTCTGTTTATGGATGACAACGCCCGTCCTCACCTTGCAAACATTGTAGACGAATGCTTCAATTGGAAAATATCACCCGTATGGATTGGTCAGCATACTCACCGTACTTGAATCCATTAGAGCATGTGTAGGATATTCTTGGCCGACGAATTGCAGCCCTTCAACCCCCTACCACCTGTCAACCGGAACTTCGAAGGGCATTGATTGATGAGGGGTGTAATATTCCCCAATATCAGATTGATAATTTGATACTCAGCATGCCTAGGCGTTGTAAGGCCTGTATTGCATCGTCCGGGAGGCATACTCCATTTAACCATCATACTAACCATGTTATACTGTTTTTTTAAATAGATTCTTTTTTGAAATTTGCTCCAGGGAGTAAAAATCGCAATTTTTATTAATTATGTCAAACATATAGCATTTTTTTTGCTCTTTACCTTTAGTTAAACAAATAGACATTACAAATATGTCAAATTTGTTTTGCTTCTGTCTCATTCTTTGCCTGAACTTCATTATCCTTAATTTATGGACATGAGTGTAATTTCAGATGCGGCCAGCAGAATTATGATGGATTTCCAAAGTGGCCCACAATATCATTTGACTTTGTCAGCCCTGGTGTAAACAATAGCATTACAAAAAAGGTTACTTGACTTGAAATTGAAAATTATACTATATGTTGACAATGGGGTTGGTTGAGTTATCAAGAAATGACATTGTAGTTGTATATGAAATTCGTAGTACTCTATGACATTGATGTCAGAAGACTTTAGTACTTTAAAAAAATGTTTAAATAATACCATTATTTTTTAATCTGTGTGTAACAGGAACGATTTTTGTCCGAAGCATAACATTCCTTTCAACTGTCACGTACACATTCAGTTGAAAGCTTGCCACAATAAAGGCCCCTTCCGCGGTGACTGCCACTTTGCGTTCACAAACTTCAAGAGACGACGGCCGGAAGAGGAAAGTAAACACGCCAGACTACTCACCACGTCTTTCCTTTTTTTTTCCTTCTATTTTCCCCCCTTTTTTATATTCCCATACTCTTTTTCTTTACTTTAGCTTTCTCCGAATCCCCTTTATCGCATTCTTCCATAAGTATCTTTCTGGTAGAGAAAAGAGAAGTATCTTAGTCTCCAGCACTGTATTTTGTAAGAAAGAAATCTCTCTGTTTGGCATTCAACTCTCCTCTTGTCTAAATTGCAAGACCGGGAAAGATCCGATCGTTCTCCTTTGTACCCGTTTCTGGAAATGGTTAACGTTCGACAGTCGCTTTTTTATTTATTTAAAATGCCTTTTTCTCATGGTTATGGTTCCGGTATCTATGCTCGCGGAATATAAATATATTTTTAACAAGTTTACTATTCGTGCTGCTACTTTTGGGATTTAAAACACTTATCGCGGGCTTTGATATCTTTCTAGTATGTATACTTTGAAGAATTGCTCACAGCTTGGATAAAAAAAAACATTTAAATATTAATAATGACATGATGGAAACCAGAGATGGCCAACTCACTGCCCGCCTTGAATATTTTTCCGGCCCGTGAGATTTATCACACTATTTGAATATTTATTTTTTTATATTTTCCAATGTAGTGGAAACCAATTTTTTTACAGATTCATATTGTCTGAAAGCACATATGCTTTATAAAATTAATCATTCTTTAATAATAACTTGATGATAAAAATTTAATAACTTAGAATGGTAATTAATACATTCAAATAATAAGCAGATTTATGAGCTTCTGTACGGAAGCCCCACTGAAGCACATAATCCAACTATAAATATCCATGTTTACTCTTTGTGGAATATTATGATTTTGCTTGTATTCCCTTGTGTCTGTTGTGAACTTTTCTAATATTCATTTTGACCCTTCCATGTATTTCTATTTCATATACTAAAGATAACTCCCATCTATACTTCATCTGAAATGTGGTCATTTTTTTTTCACAAGTCATTTCTTGTGATGATTCAATCGAATTCAAATTTAGATCTAATAAATTAAATAATTTAATTTTCCTTAGAAATATTTAGGGAAAATAAATAGTGTTTATTGATGATGTTGTCATTACTTTTCAATTGTTATTATCCTATTCGTTTTATAAAATCGATAAAAAATTAGCCATTAATTATAAATTGTAAATCGTGAAGAACATCATTACAGTAAATTGACCTCCTGTGGGATTCAAGCGAATTCAAATTTAGATCTAATTAATTAGTGAATTCAATTTTTCTTATAAATATTTAGAGAAAATAAATATAGATTATTAACGATGATAAGCAATCAGTAAAAGGAAATCAAGTGAAATTTGTCAAATATTGACAATTGCAGTGATAAATAAGTAAATCGATTAGAAGGTGGGCAGATCAGAGTTTGTTCTCTACTAATAAGTTGCAGTTAGTAGATTGAAATCCTAATGCAGACATCAGTTAGTGTGTTTGATTTTTCTGAGAAATGCTGAGTGAAATTAAACATGTGATTAAAGCTGATAAGCTATCCGGAAAAAAGAGAGTTAAACCTATCAACCATTGACTATTGCAGGGTTAAGTAACTGATGCGATTTGGGGATCAGTGAAAGAAAACATAGTAAGTAGGTGACTAGATCGGAGTTCGTTTCTGGCTGATACTAATGGTGTGTTGGAGATATTTTGGAAACAATTAGTGATTTTGGCAGTGTATATAGCATATCATAATGTTTTAAAGTAAAGTATTGTGTGTAAAATGTTATGCATCGATTGATAGCTTGCTGGTCAGAGTTTCCAAGATTTCCCCAGATGTCTCTAAAAGTCTTACCATAAAAATTAATCCACTGCCCATCGATCATCAGTGGTCTGTTCATGTCTTACCCAAGTGGAATACCAATATTCCATAAAACCAGGAGTCAGTCAAAAGGATAAAATAATCAGATTCCTGAGTAGGGTATTTTTATACCTATTCTTGTATTTCTTTCCCATAATTAAAATTGTATGTACTATTAGATAAAATTATGTACTAGTGATAGTATACTAGTAATTTTATGTATTAGTAGAAGAATTTTAGAATTAAATCCAATGACATTTATTAAATTCATATACACATAAGTGAAGTTTCTGTATAACAACAGTTTTACAACTTTAAAAGTGCTATATTTGCACTCATTTAAAAGACATTTGTGTACTTAATATTTGCTTACACACACAAGCACAAGGAAGAAAAAACAGTATTTTATATTATAGAACAACTTAAAATAAGAAAAAGAAAAAGGCAAATCTTAATCACAAAGCTGCTATATTTGCAATGCGTTAAATCAATATTTTTCTTAATACTAGAATAGTTTCTAGAAGTCTTGGCGGCCTAATGGCCAAGTGACTAGCGCTCTGGTCTTTGGTACCACAGGCTTCAGGTTAAATTCCTTGCAGTGTCATGGGTGTTTGTGTATGGTTAGGAATCCATTTCAAATTATATGTCCCGGTCTGTTTAACCCTTGTGTGCAAAAGAAAACCATATAGCGACAATTCACATCTGTAAGTCTTTGTTTCTATTATATTTTTTTATTGGTGGAATTTTAGCATTATAAAATGCTTCAAATTCGGAAAAGGGATTTGGTCTAGATTGTTGCTATACGGTCATCTTGTGCATACGAGGGCTAAACAGATCGGTAAGTACAGTTTAAAGTGGATTTCGAACCACTACAGAGCGCTAGCCACTCGGCCATCAGGCCACAATTGGGCAAGGGAAGATAAGATATGATGGAAAAGATTACTTAATTATGAACAGTATAATTGTTCCAATTGTTATTTAAAAAAGTATATAAAAATTGCATAACATAATTACTAATGGGTGAATCTCGCTTTGCACTGGTGTAAACTAAGTCGAGTATGGAGGAAATAATATTTCTTTAAATAAAATAATATTTTCCTGAAATATAATTCTTATCCAGTCTAGTGAATTTCTGAATTAATAATTTCAGAGTAAAAGTCAGAAATAGGCTGGACTGAACGAAAAGAAATATATATGTGTGTCAGAAAAGAAAAATAATGTAGGAAGATTTTGCATAAGCAGGACAAGAAGAGGAATTGTTGTATTAAAATTTATCATTTTCAGAATATTTTATTTCAAAGAAAATAATTTGAAACAGAGTACATTTGATAAGGTACCTTCAAGGAATAACTTCATGAATTTTGAAATGATGCTAAAAACCAAGCAACTGAAATGTAATTTATCATTTCATTTTTCTTACTTCTAGTGTTTTCTACGATAAAAATGATTAACGAAAATATTTTTTATACGACAACGTATGTGCTGTGTATAAGAAAAACAGATTTAAATCTAAGATAAGAAAGTTTAAACTTATCAGAGTAATAATATTGTGTGAATTGAATCTTAGTTTAACATTACAGATTTATAATTTCTTTCTCATTTGTGCTTGTAGCTGTGCAAGTTAGGTAAAACTATGAATTTCTAAAAATTTTCTTCCGTGGAAAATTCTTAAGTGCATTTAAAGTATTTATATTAAATTGCTTTAGAAATTTAAAAAAAAAAATGAAATATATTCAATATATTTTTAAATTAGTAAATTTTTAGCTTATTTCCAGGTAGATCTAAAATTTTGCTAATGGATTCAGGAAATGTTTAAAAAATTCCAATGAATAAACAAATGTTAAAATAAAATATTTTTCTTTACAGCTCACCTCCCATACCTATGGCTATGTAGCATCTTACTAGATAGGCGGCCTGATGGCTAGCGCTTTGGCCTTTGGTACGACAGGCTTCAGATTCAAATAATGGCGTTGGCATGGATGTTTGTGAGTGATCGGAATCCACATTAAGCTGAAGGTCCTAGTCTAATTAGCCTAAAGTGTGCACAAAAGGGCCTTATAGTGACAAATCGAATCAAACCTATTAGTTAAAAGGAAATGATATAACGTTAGTGACCCTAATGTCGAAAAGCCCTTTGGGGCGAAACATCATCTTTAACATCATTTCCAAAAACGATGTTAAAGGAAGGGACAGTGCCTTTCGTAAAGATTTTTGGGATAAGTGACCGGTATTTGAGTGTTGTATGTTAGAAAATCATGAAACATCTCTCCTGACAGCCCTACTATTCATGCTAGATGTTTTGCACACATCGACATACTAACCATTCAGCCATTTCAGAAAACAGTGACAACAATGCTACCAGCGGATTCGTACCACCGATCTCGTGCACGCTAGCTGCGCTCATTGTCACTAAATCATCAAGCATGTTTTTTTGGACATAAAGTGACCGGGTTAAAAAACGACTGCTTTCAACTGTTACGCTGCTTTCAAAACGTCATAATGGTAAGCGGGCCAATGTATAAAGCATCTCGCATCCATATTCGTGCTACCCGGATGGGTTTTCTAACATACAATACTCAAATGCAGTTATGCAGTTTGCATACTATGCAGGACAGTTACCCCTAAAATGTCTTTAATAAAAATTCCTTCTCTTCCCTTAACATATTTGATTACATCTTCAAAGGAAATTAAACCAAAATCCTCTGTGTATGCAAACAGTAGACATAGCAGATCAATAGCCAGGAATGTTCTTTCGTTGAGTTCCAAATAGAATATACTTCTATAAATTATGTAATTTATAATGCCTTCTTCTTCTGTGCTCTCTGGATAACGTCGGTCATAGTATAAATCTGCATTAGAATTGTACAATATCCTTGGATCATCATCTGTCACCCTTAATTAATTAATACTAACCAAAAATCAACACAATTGCTTGAAAGTGTCCTCTTTCAATTGGAGAATTTCACATAACATGTAAAAAATTTAGAAATCCCCATATGGTTAATAACGTATCTAACTATAAACTACACTAATTGCCCATAATTCATGCATGTTTAGGCGAATTGACAATCATAGGATGGTAACATTTGGACGAATGTCACACTAGTGCAACTCGCAATATCTATTAAACGCAGCTCAATTTCAGCAACTCTGGTATTAAATTGTGTGTGATAATTTGTATCTGAAACACTTCGAAATAATGCAATGTTTCTACATCTAATGCCAGGTTCATCGTCTGCAGTTCACCAGGAGGTAAAATGGCATACATGAAGTGATTCTGTGTCACAGATTTGTCACACAAGAAATCTGTTACACTACACCTAAATTTTACAAACACAGTTATGAATGAGGGGTGGTTCATTGAGCCTCTCACTCTCCTAATCTTCTTCTCCTGCACAACAGGAAGACTTTCCAGCCAATGAATTTGTAATATCGAAATCTCTTGTACGTATTCTGGGGATGGCTATGTCTTCACTCATCGAGATTAGTACTTTTCAACATCGAAATTCCACTAGATTTTTTAGCCCAATATATAATAAGTAAAATAGAAAAATAATTAATTGTCTTTCATAACGGGTTTACACTCGAAAAGCGATGATTAAACAGAAGCAGCCAGTGCCTCTCGAGTGAATGTCTACAATAACTCTGTTGGTCGATTTTTCATTGCCGTTTTTCATTGATTGCAAGAAAGATTATGTAATTTTCGCTAAATTAAACCTCCAAATTTTGGTGATACAATTAGTAGGTTCCAACATTAGTACAGCTGAAATTTCTACATTTCTGTTGTTCTAGCTATGAATTTCTGTAAATCAAATTGCAGTCATTTTATACAATTGTTCATTAAAAAAGAAATTATAAAGTTTTTCACTAAAATAATTAACAAGGCAAATAATAATTTTTATTGATTTATATGTCAAATTATAAATGTTAATAATATTTTAATGATATTTTCTTTTTAATGATAATTACCTTTAATTGAATTCCGAATCAATCTTTTCTGAATGTTTTATATTTCATCAAGAAATTATTTTTATTGCTAATCTAAATTAAGTCTAATAATTTTCAAAATTTGGAATAAAAAAAAATTCCTCTAAATGACCCCTTTTCCTGACAAACAAAAAAATATTTTCACTGGTTTTCCTTGGTGCCCATTTCTCTACCTCCCCCCCCTGTTAATTTCTCGGATTCTCCTCTTTAAATTATGTTAATAATTGCTGTAAACAAACTAATTGCAATGTTTTTGTCTTAGGAAAGATTAAAAACTTTGGTAATTGCATGAAAAAAAAAAATCAAAATCAACGGGATTAGTAATAACTGCTTCCTAATTAGCAGTTGTTTTCGTTGTTAGTAGTAAACGACCTTTTATTCACCTTTTCTTGAGTTAAATCTTCCTACTGAATAAATAATAGAGCTTAGGTCTCCAGTTTTTAAAATTTTTTAGTGCAAAAGAAAACTTGATAGCTGAAAGTAGAAGTTAGCATTTATACAAATTTACTCCGATTTATTTTTAATTGACTTCATACTGAACAACAACTTTTTATGAAGCTGGCAATTTTTTGCTCATTAAAATATGTAAAAAATACAGGCGTTTGTATTAAAGCATGAAAATAAACATGCTTAAAAGACCGTATTTTTTTAAGTAAGCGAAATTAGGATGCTTTTCTCATCAACGTCATAAAAAAATGCATTTTTTTTTTGCCGAGAAAAGCTTCGTGTGTACATTAGCTCGAAATCCGATCAATCATACTTAAAATTCAGGTGCTTATGTTGGTGACAAACAAGGTATATAAAATAGAAAGTTTTTTGTTTGGGCCAGAGGTAATGAAAGAGACTGAATCCTCCATTTTCTGATTGCAGCCCAGGTAGTGCACATTTCGAACCGTATTATACTAATGAAATAAATAATTCCTTTAATTATAGATACTCTTAATAACTTTTATTAATATTCCATTTTTAGAACAAGATTTTTGATTGAAGTAACAACAACTATCCTTAGTGACTTGACTTTGTGCTTTGAAATGTATGCTCGCAGACACTACTTTATCTCAATTTATTCAAATGTTTTCTTTTTTAAATATAACAATTTGGCAGAAGTGAAAATAGCACACTTATATAGGAACTACTCCAAAACTAGAAGTTCTAGAAATCATTGCCTATGATGGCTTAAAAATTCCTTTTAAAATATAAGAAATGTTGCTTGTACTTTCTAGCAACAAAAAGAATAAAAATAAGAAGAGTATATTTGAAAACGAAATAAATAGATAAAACTACAGGTTAAATAAATCATAACATTTCAACAGTTAAACGATGATTAGAATAAATGAAGTACCACTAGTACCTGAAATAAAAAATAATAACTATAGAAAAAATATGTGGGGTTCCCCATAGCTTACAGGGTTACAAGACTTTTCGTAGAAATTGAAGTATCGTTGTCTTATAATAAGAATCCTCTGATATATGAAATATCCAAGAGTGAAATTGAACTCTATATCCGAAAGGGCTTTGCTGTTTATTTCGTTCTGCTACATATTTTATACCTTGAATCCGTAATGAGAAATTTGCTTTTGCCACAAGTCTCCACATCATAATAAATACAGTTTATTAAGAATGGATGTCTTAATAAGCTAAAGTTATAGCTAAAAGTAGTGAGTAAACAGTTTTGATCTTAATAATTAAATTATTAATAAATAAAATTTTAAATGAATTATATGATGTTGTTAATAAACTGCATATCTATTTAAGAAAAATTTTTAATGTGTACACATTAATTCTTTTAACATTTAAAACAACTGGAAAAAGCAAAGGAGGCATCTAAATTGCTTAAATTTGGAAAATATCCTGTGACAAGACATGTACGTTATTCTTAATCATCTCCATGCCTTTGACAGTATTTTCTTATTTTTTTCTTCTTTTCTTTATAAATCTTATTTAAGATGAATCAAAGTAAATGATATAGTTGGACTTAAAATCTAAATTATGTTATAAAAATTTCTATAGTTTAATTTTTTTAAGTGATATTCAGCTTCCATCTTATATATTTAAAAACAAACTTTAAATAGTTAAGTTCAATATCAATTTAAAGTTTAACAATGGCATCTAAATGACATATATATAACACATAATACAATGTTATAAGGAAACTTACATCAATGTAAAAAGAAATATATGAAAATAAAATTAAATTAAAGTTTTCGTGAAAAACTGTAAAGCAGATTCAGCATTACTCATATTGAATAACATATAGTCTCTTAAAAGCACCTAGATGACACAAAGAGTGAGAAATAAATACCTTCCTGAAGATCTTTCTCTTGGCCCATTTATCTAAAACATGAAAAAAATACATCCATGCAGCCAACACGATTGCAGAGATTTTTTGTTCTTAATTAAATTAAATAGTAAGTTAGTTACTTAGCTAACTACTATAATAGGAATAGTTAGCAAGTAGTTAAGTTCTAAATTAAGCAGCATGTAAAATGTAAATATATTCATGTTGTTTGAATATGTAGATAGAAATAATATACTTAACAAAAATTTGAAATTGATTATTTATTGAATTGAATTATTTATTGATTTAGTAAATTTATGTAATTCCCTTTCTGACTTTTTTGCCATTCATTTTTTGACGTCCTTTCCATTCACTACTTACGTCAAATGAAAAAAAAAAGGTTCTGAAAAAATACCTAAAATTGCCCAAAGAAAAAAAGGAAGGTCACACACGAAGTCCTAATATCTGATTTACCTTACTTATTTAACGAACCATGATAAAGCCAAACAGTTACCTCTACAGTAAGTGGAGGTAAGGTAAGTCAGAGGACGTGTCGTTATTTCTCACAAACAGCATTTTTACTCATGAGTAGCCATATCCTAAGCAAATATAATACATTTTCCCAAAGGCATCCAAGTGTATATTATACCAGAAATTTTGTTTAGAAATGTATTGCACATTTTTTTTTTTACATACATAAAAATCGAAATTTTGTAATAATTTTCTGCATCACTTCAGTTATTCAAAATTAATTTTAATCATATATGACTTTACTTTGATTATATTTTTTAATATTAAATTTCTTATTTACATATCAATTTAGAAAATAAATTTCTCCAAATAGCATAACTATGACTGATATATGCTTATAATATTCTACAATTCTTTTAAATAAGTGTGCAAGTAAATATCAAAAATTTTAAATAAATTTTTCTTTTGAAATAAAAATGTATTCACAAATTTTGAAAGTACTTTAAATAATTGTGCATAGTAGCAGACACGTAGAAAATTAAATTAAATTTAAATACTCGTGAAAAACTTTGAAGTACATTTCATTTTGTGTTTACTCAGTTAAATTACAGAGAGTTGACTTTAATTCAATCAAATATAAAAAATAAGTTTTTCGTTATAGCATAACTAGGACTAATATATGTTTATGATAGTTTACAATGCTTTTAAACAAATGTGCAAATAAAATTTCAAAAAATTAAACTAAATTTTTCTTTTGAAATAAAAATGTATTTATAAATGTGGAAAATACTTTAAATAGTTATACATACTATCAGACTCTTCATATATCCTATTGAACTTATTGAATTAAATTACTGCGAGTTGATTTTAATTCGATCAAATATAATCCTCACTTACACCATTTGAAAATTCTGACTTTAAAGGTAAATTTTAAAACATGGATGTTCATAAATTTATATTTTAAACTAATAAACAGTAAAGTTTTACTTCTTTCACATTGTAAGCACGAAGTGTAGTCACTTGAAAATGAACACAGATTAAATCTCTTTTTATAGATTCGTCGGATATAACTGGTTTTCACATTAGGGAACTAATTGGATTTGTAGAAGATCTACAATTGATTATTTTTCTGAAGTACCTTCGAGTAGCTCAAACTTTGCTATTCTTTTAACGGTCACAACGTCTCTGCTCTTCTTCATTCTCCAATTAGGATTGATTTTAGAGATATGTGATAATAACTGACTGTTCTCATAAGCAATGAAGGCCATTTACCTTCTTTAATAGATACCGAAATTTTATCCATATTTCTATTATTTTTTTCCAATGTTAATCTTAATCTGAATTGAACACATTTACTCAGATATGACAAGTAAGAATCCATAAGAGAATTCAGTACTAAAGTTCAGATTGCACACTTTCTTGTTCAATGCAAACTTTAAAAAGATGAATCGACCATGTATAGCATACCTGTAATTTGATAACTCTACTCAGAAACTATTGTATTGTTAGTATTTGTACAGCAAGGGTTTTGCAAATGCATACATATTTGTAAATAAAATAATGAGGGCAAGTAAAATGCAAAATAAAAATAATAATAATAAGATAATTTTTCAATATCTCCAGTTTCATATGTTAGTCATAAATTAGCCTATGAAAGAAACTCCAAATGACAAAAATAAAAGTTCAACAAATTTCTTTTGAAATCTCTTTGAGAACAAGCTTGTAGAAAAATATTCATAATTGATTGAGTTATAGCTTATTTTTTCCACTTTTTTACTCCAAACTATGATAAATAATTCTCGATAACCAATATTAATGTATCGAATATTAAAGAAAAAAGAAAGACACAATGTTCTGTAATTTTTCAGTACTCTGGGCCCTTTCTTTTGTACGTCCAATGCTACCGATAATTTAATTTTTTTCTTTATGCAAGAACAAAAGAAAATTGATTTTTTAATACATAACCCATTTTAAATACACAGTATCACACCTTATCTGGGGAGCAGAATAAAAGTAGAACTACGCAATGAAGAAAATTGTCTTTGTACCAAAGATTGAAAATAAGATAATAAACTAACAAATAAACAATCAAATAAGATATGTAACTTTCAATAATTTGGAATCTATTGTATTTAGCAGTATTATATATTCCCATCTCGTTTACTGAACATCATGCTGGTATCTGTCTTATACTGTGATAATTTTTATCTTCTTTTTTCCTCTTCTTTTAAATAGCATTAGTCAGCAGTGTGATAATAAGGCAATATATATTCAACTTCTTCATACCAACAAAAAGAGCAGAAGTAACTCAGGTTCCCCATGAGAACCACTCTGCTTTTCTGGTGATAAAGTGTGCTCAGTTATGAGAAGCAATCGGATGTTGACGAAAAGTGATGAGTAATTTTACTGTATTCGATTTAATCACTTTCATGCTAGGTTTTTGAAATTTGAATAACAATGAAAACCAACAGTTCCTATCCTCTATCATCCGCCTTGTTCAAGGACGTGCAATGTCTTACAAGAGATTTCTTAAATTTTAAGAAGGGGGAAAATTCGGCTTAAGGATTCATTCTTGTTCCAGTTATGTAATGCATGTGATTTCGTTTTGGAATTCATATTATATATCTTGAAAATTTATTTCAAGTATTTCTGTCAAAGGCGTATTTCATTGTATGAATTAAACTTTAGAACGCATTTCATTACTGCTTGGCTCTAGTAAAAAGTTCAAAATCTCCCCTTTTTGTATTTTAAATTCAACTGTTTTTTTAAATTCATTAAAATTATTAGAGTTTTACGAATTTCATAGCAAATTCTATTGCATATTTCAGTTGCACATTTCTTGAATTAAACTTCAAATGCATTTCAATATATTCTACAAGCATTTTGTCTTATTTCAGTTGCACATTCCTTGAAACAAAATAAATACTTTCGCAAATAATAGCCATGAGCTCAATATGAAACTGTATATTAACAATAGACATTAGACAAAAAAGCATTCTCAAATAATTATTTTAGTTCAATTTTCAGAATTTTCAGTTTCAGACTCATCTTCATGTTGATTAACAAAAACTTAAATTAATTAATAATCCTGTTAGTGTCATTTTTTAGTTTTAATTTTTTCACGAATGGAGTTGTATTAGGCTGAACCAGTTTACTATTTTTTTCAGTTCTTTCATGTGAAGGATCTTTATATATAAGCATAGAGACGACGAAGTCTAAATACTTTGCTTTATTTGTTTGAATAATTAGCACCGTACGGTTCTATCTACACTAAAGTTATCTGAATTTATTTTTATGTTTGTGGATTACATTTCTGTCAAATCTGCTTAATCAATGCTTTTCGTGATAATACTTGAAGATTTATGTCATTCTTCTTCTAAAATTTTCTCTTATTTCTTCGAATAAAGAAAAGCATTGTAAAATTGTTCAATAACAAGGAATTCTTTTATATATCATCAGAGTGGATTGTCAGAAATAAATTTTTAACTAAACTTTTTTCATTTTAGGTGAATGTTATTTGAGTTCATTGTCTTAGAGTCATCTTATAGCTAAGAACGATTCTCTTGCCTATTTGTTAACAAACATAAAAACGGTCATAAAAATATTTATCTAAATCGCATATCTTCTTTAGTAGCCTTTATTAAAAGTTCAATTTTATGAAAAATTTATCTTTCAAAATATATATATTAAGGCTTATAGAAATTGATAAGACATCTGATAGATTGTGTTTTCTTTTGTTTTGTTTTTGTTTTATATCTCTCATCATTTTCGATGACGGCCGCTTTGCAGAGCATCACAGAATTTGTTGAGATCTGTCGATAATACAAAAGTCCGGCATTTACTTCTTTTTTATTGCAATTTTCTGATGAAAAGTTTTCCTTTAAGTTGATGTTTTTCTCATTTTCCTCCAACGTTTAGTATTTGAAGAAAACTAATAGTGTTCAGATCTCTAAACTTCAATATTGACAGAGAAAGGTACGAAGCGGGGAAAATTATTATTTTTTACTTTTTTGTATCAATATTTAGGGTACCTTAAAACTTTGATCTAAGACTACGTAAAACTAAGAATACTTTTATCTATTACTACATTAATATCTTAAAATACACAAAATATCTCAAACTTCCATCTCGTTCAATTCTGTAATATATAAGTTTTTAGAATACAATAGAAGAATAACAGAAGCAGAATACACAGTCAACATAAAAAACATTTTATAACAATAGAAAATGAATATTATAACTTTTTCTATCTGGGACATTCATGAAATGTTAAAAACATTTCAACAATGGATATGTTAAAAAAAGATTAATAGGAATTAATGATGAAGTAGGATGTACTAAGTGATGAATAATAAAAAAATATATTTAAGATAATAAAAAGTTCATATTATTAGATTATTCTTATTTAAGTAAAATATATTCATATTTACTTATTTGACAGGAGTCATGGCAACCATTTGAACTTGGAAAAAGCCCGCATTTCATATGGTAACACCTTTATTTTCCTTTTATAAATATAAAATATGTGAATATTAAAATATAAAGTTAGACAAAATATGTAAATGTTGAACAAACAAACAAACATACATACTACTGTGTGTAAAAATTAAGACCAATTTTCAATTTAAAATTCCCGGGGTTTAAGGAATTTCATTTTTCTTTCTTTTTTCGGCTGCTGGTACTGTCCTTGACATCTGTGTGATATTTGAAATCAAAATACGCTTACGCTTACGCTTGGCTTTGTGAGACGCTAAAACTGATTCCGGTTGATTTAAAGGTCTGAATTAATTAAGCAAAGGACTTGCTTTAAAATTTTTTTCCAGTAACATACAGAATGTTGCAGAAGACATTCGATAAGCATTCCTATATCGGAAAGTAATGTTTGAAAAGTGGTGAAAACAGTTCAAAAAGGCAGGGGACGCGTTGAAGACGAAGAGCCATCTTGTTGACCATTCACCTCAACCGACGAAGCTCACGTTCAAAAAATTAAAGATTTGGTGCTTTCAAACCGTCGTTTTGCAAATTAGATATCTTGCTGATGATGTTGGAATTGTAAAAGGATAGATTAATTCCAATTTCGGACTCAAACGCGTCAAATCTCAATTGGTACCCAAAACATTGAATGAGCCGGCTCCCACTCTATTGATTCTTCGTGACTTTTCCGCCAAAAATGAAATCCATATCGTTCCACAACCACCGTATTCTCACCATGCCACTTCTGGCTATTCCTAAACTAAAAAACTAAAAAGACCATTCCGACAATGAAATAAATTTGGACAAATAAATAATCAATGTTTGAAAAAAAAAATTGATCAGTAGTATATATTAAATTTAGAATTTTCTTTATTACAATTAATTATCAAAGCCAAAAATGCTGCTAATTTTTTTTATTTTTATATATAATATTTCTTAAAAAGACATTATTTTATCCTCACAAGCATTTTATGAACCATTATATCAAGTAACACAATTAAAACACATCGCTAAAGCGGTTTCTACGCGGGCAATTTTTTATCATATCGCTCATAAAAGACAAATAAAGATCTTTAAACGTCTCAAGGGATCGCAAAAACGCTTATATACCAAAATAATTATTCTTAATAATTAACTTTCTTTTTGCCGAGAAAATTTATCCATTAATTAAGAAAATGTTTTCTTTAACGTGTGTCAACTGCACAAGGACATTCTTTACAGCTCATTGAATTAACTTCTAAAAAATATCACCAGACTCTTGCTGATGCCTCATATATTTATGGCTGCTTATTACTTTGTTATCGTAGGCAATGGATGAAATTATGGTTTTTTATGATTAAAATGATTTGCCATTTTTTTTCACTTTGTTCTACAAAATAGGTGGTAATTCTTCCAAACAGCTTTGAATTATATCCATAATAAATGTGTAAAAGGACTAAAAAAAATATTTTTTACATATTATGTTTCAATGGTAATTTAGCACACATAATTTATAAGAAAACATTACTAAGAAATGAAATAATCAAACTTAAAAAAACATTCTTTATTATGTAGTTTAAGAATAAGAGATATAATGTACCAGTAAAATTGGTGTATGCCTACATTTATTTGGTTGAAATAAATTACTATTGCAATTAGCAATTAATATTCAGTTCCAGCAATTTTACTAAATGGAACTAGTTTTTTGCAATAAATAGTGTCGTTTTAATTTGAACTTATTTAAATTTTTATAGTCATTAATGATGAAACATTTGTTACTTAAATTTATTTTTAACAATAAAATTAACGCATTTACAGTAAGCAGTTCCATTTGTTTTTTATGAATTTTCTTTCGGTATGATCGGGAATTTTGTTCGCGTTGGCGAAGTGTTACTGCTGGCATGCTTCAATATCTTCAAGGATGAATACCAACATCCCACCCGGTCTTGTAGTTGTATGAAACGTAACATGCAATTACACAAGTAATACAGCTTCAGAGGGTGAATGTAATTAAATTATGCATACAATAAGAAAAAAATATACGAAACAGTTGTGAATTGTCTTTTCAGATACAAACGTTTTTTGTACATAATGATAAATACTTATGGCTGCATAAATTGATAGTTGAAAACTGCTGTATTTTTATATGACCAAAATGAATTTTCTCATCTTTTATAGGATACAATTATATTTAATATACGTCCAAAATTCTTTCCCGAGGAATAACTATATCTTCTATTTTTCTTATCAAATTGACACTTTGCTCTTTAATGTAATTTGTTTAAATAATTACTGCTAATGTTAATTATGATAATTAATGTTTCCAAATTATCTCTCCATATTTCGTAACAATTTGCCACTATTACTATTACTACTATACCACATCACACCACCATCTAAAATTGAGTTGCTCATATACGCTTGGGGAATGATGTGGGGGTGAGAAGTCTGACTGGTTCTGTGAAGCTCTACAGTCATATGAGACAGGCACCTATGGCTTAAAGTGGATTCCGAACCACTACAAACATCCATGACCCGGCAGGGGGTCGACCCCGAAAGCTGTGACACCGACCGCTAGACACAAGGCCATTCAGGCCCCAACATTTTGCTACAGATTCAATCTATTATTATTCATCACTATCAAACTACCTTCAACTATAGATGTAATAGGTCTTCTTATTAAGAGAAGAGCAATGGCTAGAACATTTAAAGCATCTATATTGGAAGAAACAGGGTTAGCTGATGTGAAATTAACATTCCGTGAGTCTAATTAATTACAGATAAATGTTCTTCACATGCAAATTCCACACTAAAAATTACACATTTGAAATGAATTTTAAGGATTTAATGAATTTTAAGGGATTTTAAGGATGTTTCCAAAAGTAAGTGCTCTAGCAGACAAACTTATAGTTTAGTATTTCTTCAGCAGGGGGACTGAATGGCCTAGTGGCTAGCGCTCTGGTACTCGGTACCCCAGATTTCGGGTTCCCATACCAATGGTACCATGGATGTTGGACTACCATGTAGTGGTTCGGAATCCACTTTAAACCGTAGGTCACAATCTAACAGGATCGTAGAGCGTCGCGGGGTGTTGTTACTCCAAGTCCATAGTTATCGTCAAGCTACACGCATCTCCTGGGCAGTGCTAAGTGAGTAACGTCTGTGCAGCGCTTGCCTTAAGGCATCCAAGACAGCTGTCTAAGTGTTTACCAGATGAATTAGAAAAAAAAATTCTCCAGCAGAAAAATTTGTTAAAATCACATCTGATTTATTCCATTAATGAAAAAAAATCTTTTAAATTTTAAGATTTGCATCAACAAAATTGGATAATTATATAAAAATATTTTTTATATTATGTTCCAAAAAAAATGAAACTCATGTAGTTCCACAACCACCGTATTCACACCTTGTGACTTCTGGCTATTCCCTAAACTTAAAAACCCCTCCAAGGACACCGTTTTGAGTCGATTGAAGAGATTCAACGTGAATCGCCGGGCGCTTTGAAGGCATTGTATAAGTGCATTTTGTCCGGTGTGGATTAATTTGATGGCCATGAAATAAATTTGGAAGAATAAATAAAGAGTTTTTGAAAAAAAATAATTGGTTTTACTTTTTGGGTACCTTAGCAGACTATAGATTTGTTAGAGTAGTCCACCAAATAATGTGGTTTTTGAAGACCAGCAGTTAATAAATTTGCTGGGTTGTAAGCTCCTGGACAATGATGCTGACATCAGGATCTGTTAGAATTTAATTTTCTTGATTACTTACTCGATTTGTTACAGAGATCTTATACCTCTTTGTAGATAATTTCAATCAGTACACAATTTTCTTGGAGTCAATCCACTATTAATGTTAGATGGCCGAATAACAAAATTTGAAGTTTTTGTTTTACTGCTTTAAAAGTGTTATTTAATACTTTTGAATTTTTTTTCCGAGGGAATTTTGCAACGTAGGGATTATCTTTAAAGTACAAAAATCTCTAAAGCCAGAGATTAGAGACAAATCTCTATTTTTGGATCATCTATTATATCTAAAATTAGACTATCTAAACTAAACTAATTTAAGTTATTTTCGAAGGATTCGTCATTATTTATTAAAGAACAGATTAGTCCATTTGTAAATTAGAATCCATTCATGTATTGTGTGTGATCAATCCGAAAAATGTATGTTAAATAAAATCATCATTTATTTGCAGAACGTTTTGATTCAGAATCCCGATGAATAAATTTCCTTCAATAAAACCAATTAGGTTTATTTGCTTTATAAAATGTACTACATGCTGTTTTTAATAACATCGGTAATTTAACATTTGGGATACATAAATCTGTAAATGAAGTAATACACCTATTTCCTGTCGAATCAAAAGCTGCAGATGCACTTCAAAGTTGTAACTTCCATTTGAAATTAAGATTTCAATTTCCTGTTTGTTTCAATCTTATTTAGACCTGCAATTCTAGTGTTTATTATTTTTTTCAATTCGAGCGCATCCGCTAATCATGATCTAGCAATGCTTTTATTTTTACTCTCTTATTTTCTTCTTTTGCAAATAATTTAAAGTTGCACAAATCATATTGATGTTTATTATTTGTTTGAAAATACATTCCTACATTGGTTGTTGAATAGTTCTAGTCTGTTACTGATTCACAATAGAAGGAACAAATTCAAGATCACGTGCAGATGGTGTATCATCAACAGCAATTACATTTTTTTTTTTTTATATTTTAATTCAGATGCAAGAATTTACTATACCTTTTATAATAGAAACACAAGTAACCAAAATTGCAATTTTCTTTTACATAATTGGGATTTAAGCAAAGAGTACGAAATTTATTTTTGCAGACCATTTAGAATTGTTCTGAGAGATTAATTTTAAGTATTTATCACATTTGAAAATAAGTGGTTATGTTTACAAATAATACAACAATAATGATTTCATTTTTCTTTCATTAGCAAATTTTATACTTTATTTAAATTTTCCAGCTTTATTTTTTTTAACAACACAACCACAATTTATACTGTCTAACATATACCTTTTTTTCCCGGGAAAAAGCAATTATCATTAAACTTTGGAACTTCATTGTCTTTTAAAATTAATTCAAAGTGATTGCAAAATTTATCTAGTTTTAATGTAATGTTTGCAAGAAAAATATCACACCAATCATTTTGAAAAGGTTTACAAATTTAAATACTTATTTACAGTATCAAGTATTAATTTAAATTCTTATGTGATGCGTACTTAATTTTTTTTCTGCATTTAAAGTCGATTGCACGTGAATGTCAACAAGTAGCTTTTTCTTTTCTGATCTTTCAAATACTACATTAAATAAAGACGGAAATGTTTTTTCGCATGTTTCAAATTGTTTCACGTTACCTTTAGGAAGTAATAAAGGTTTTGGGTTACTTGTAATTACTTTAGTTGAAAGTTACTTGTAATCAGATTAGTTGAGATTTACTTGTAATCAATTTGAAGCAGACTTCTAATCAGATCATTAAACTAACTTTTGTTATTACGAAGATCTTCGAATTGTTCTGAAAATTCAGGTAATGTGACAAGGAATTTTATCTTTGGCTTATATTTTTTACTACTATACTGATATTTCATTTAAAAGAATCAATAATAATTTTAAACCTTACCTCTAATTTTTCCAAGGTGATCTTCTATAGCCTTAATATCGTTATATTTCATTTTTTTTCTAAAATTCTTGTTTCTTTTGTGTCGTTATCTTTCTCATAACATTTCTGACAAAGATCATCGATCTTTGATTGTAGACTTTTTAGAATTCTGTCTTTCCTTCAGTTTTGATTATTTCAATACTTTTATTGAGTTCTTGATTAAAAAGTAATTTCTAACTTGGTTTAATTTGCTTTTTATAGTTACTTTATTTCCATTTAGCTTTCCATAGTCCTACTAATGCTTCGAGTCGATCAAAACCGCACTATCTATCAGCATGAATTTATTCTAAATTCAATGACAATGACCATTTGTTGTCTTTTATTTATTTATTTCCTACAACAAAATAAAAAAATTAACACATTTACTGTTGCATCTTCTCTGTTCATTGCTGAGATTAGAATTCTTCAGCTATAAACGAACGAATGTTGATGTGATGAATGGGGAATGTTTTACATATTAGAATTTAGCAGAGGACAATTCAGTTTTTAAGTTTCTTACTGAGATAAGGGAATTTCAATTGATAATCAAATCCATCATTAAGGGAAACTTTTGTAAGTAAATCTTAAATAATGTTCAAAAGAAAAAACAAATAAAACTTTTAAAATAATGTACTCTGTATAGCAGAAAGCATGGAGAAAATTTCAAAAACGTAAAGTATAACCGGCAGGTTGAACACTTCATAGACTGACAAATAGAGGGTGCTACTAGCATTAAATCAAAATGATTTTTAGTTAGCCCTAACCTTCAAAAGACACGTATATAAATTTGACAGCTGTTGCACTATTACTATGTGAGTTAGAGCATTTTTAGTGAAGTTATAGCATTTTCAGTGAAGTTATAGCATTTTCAAACTAATAAAAGTTGCTTCACTTAAAATGCTATAACTCACATACTAATAGTGCAACAGCTGTCCAATTTATACACGTGGCTTTTGAAGGTTGGGGCTAACTAAAAATTATATGGATTTAATACTAGTAGCGCCATCTATGTGTCAGCCTATGAACCTTTTAGCCCACCTGTTAATTATTCTTATTAACAGGTTAATTATTCTTAATAACTTATATAATTTTAATGTTTTTAATTTTCATATATTTCTTTCATTCCTTTCCATATTTCCATTTAATCCATACGACATATAAGTGAAAAAACAATTACTATATTCCATTAAAATTGCACAGTATAATTATCAACGATAGGGAAATCAGAATAATGGCTTTGAATGTGTGTAAAATAAGAAAACGCATGCATTTCTATCGATAACATTTTCATACAATCATGTATGTCATCATTTTCGTACAATCGTATGCCAGCAACATACAATCATGTATGAATGTAGCAAAACACTGAAGCCATATAAAACAAATATTTTTTTTATTCTTATAACTCTGAGGAATATATGGTCAGATTTGAAGGACCATTTGCTGTTATAATTTTAGATATGATTTTAAATTATACCAAATGAAATTTACTGAAGATATATTACGTGGGAACAATAAAACATTCATTCAGTCATACACACTATGCTGGCATGTATGTGACAAAAAAAGCATTAACATGTAATGTTTTTATTTCCTATTAAATGGATAATAAAATATAAAACCAAGATTATTAATACTTTACCTACTTTTCTAAATAGTTTGCATCATTTTCTAAAAATAAACATTTGATTTCGGTTTCTAACTTTAAAAAAATTACATAAATTTCACAA